>PVJS01015938.1:0-38187 GCA_004027185.1 Glis glis
AACAACCACAATCATGTGACTTTGGGTGTGTAACAGCAGACTAAACAGAAAGCCTTGCACTGAATGTAGGCAGCAGGATTCTGGTGGGTGCAGGACTTGGATAAAAGAGGGAGAAGCTGCATAGCGAGATGCGCGACTCTTTCTGAAGTAAACGCATCTGCTCTCGTCCGAGATCGTCGGCCTCCGGCTCATAGAACTGGAACTTCGCCGTTTCTCTGAAGAGCTTCTTGATCTTCTGCTCTCGTCTGAGATCGTCGGCCTCCAGCCCTTCAAACTGAAACTTCACCATCGTTTCTCCGAAGAGCTTCCTGATCTTCACCTCTTGGACTGGGACTGAATTAGTGGTTGCTCCAATCCTAAGACTCCAGCTCTTAGACCGCTCGACCAGCTACTGGTTCCTCTGACTCTCCACATGCAGTCAGAACTTGGGACTACATTGCTTCAAACTGTAAGCCCATCTGATAAATCCCTTTTTCAAATATACTCATTCTGTGAATTCTGTTAATCTAGTGAACGCTGTCCAATACACAAGGATACTTAGAAACTTTGAGTAATATATGTAATATATAGATGTATGTACATGCCTCAAATAATTTTATCTTCAGTAGCAGGTGCTACAAACCCAAATTATCAAAGTAATTGCTTCTCTACTGTACCTAATTCTGTCTCTATTGGTACAGATCCAAAGATTAATTATATCCCAGTGAATTATGAGAATTATTCCTGATGTACAGATGGAGAAAGTTATAGGGAATAGTTAAGTGACTTGCCCAAGGCTTTTCCAAGGAAGAGATTTAAGTTCTGAATTTAAAAATGCACAATGCACAAACCAATGTATCACTATATACTAGCTTGCAATTATAAATGCCCTGAGCCAACCAGTTAACACTTAGGAGAAAAACGAGTGTGCCTTTAATTTATTTGCTTTCCTTTGCTATATTATCCACATAAATCCTGGCTTCTCCTCTCTCAGGGTTTTATCTGAGAAATTGTTTGGCATATGTGTTCTTCTACCCTCTCTAGTAAGTATACCATTTGATATTAAAAAATTAATCGGCCTTCTCTTAACAACCAGGTAAGATAAAAAAGCAAATGTAGCAATAACAAAAGAATGATTAGTTAAGATATAGCTTCCTCAACCTTAAAAGTATAGTTTTTTAGCTTTAACATTCTTCCGTCTAATGAGACTGAGCATCCCACGCTTTTTTATAATTATGAAACCAACTAATATGGGTATTTGTGACTTTTGTAATTTTTTTTATGGTGCTGGGGATTGAACACAGGGGCGTTCTACCTCCGCGCTATGCCCCCGGCCCTATTTTTTATACTTTATTTTGAAACCGGGTCTCACGAAGTTGCGGAGGGCCTCACTAAGTAGAGAGAGAGAGACAGGGAGAGAGAGCTGAGGCTGGCCGTGAACCCGGATCCTCTGGTCTCCGCCTCCCAAAGTACTGGGATTACAAGCGTGCGCCACCATGCCCGGCTGTAATTTTTTTTTTAATTTGGATCATCCACTACTACCTAAAATAAAACAAAATTTCTATGTCAGACTCCAACTGAACTTCACAGACACGGGTTAGTTTTGCCTTGTTGCAAACAGCTTTGTTAAGTCAGATGGATGCTCAAAAGATCGTAAAAAGGCTGTGTCTATCTTGCATGTCCACACTGTCTGTGAACCCTCTCTGTCCTCTTGAGGCACACTTATTGACCTGCAACTCCTGCTGGCGAATGCACATCGCCCCTGAGCATGCCAGTGGCACCCGACTCGGTTTACCTTCCAAGTCACCCTGTCCGCCACTGCTTTCCCTCCTCAGTCTTTGCAGATGGCTTCACATGATCCTGACCTGCCACTAAGCCATCTCATCTCTCTGTGGAAGTTAGAGCTCACCACCATGACCTCTAGCCTTTCTTGGCCTTTTGAACCTGGACACTTGTCCTCCATCTCTGTAGGGTTTTAGGAGTGGCTTCCCCGAGGGTTTTCTTTTGATCCTGGGATGCCAGGCTAAAGCAGAGGTAAATCTTGACCCTAGTTCACAGCTATGTAGCTCATCGTTTTGACCTGTTACAAATCAATCCGAGACAACCTCACTCTGGCACAGAGTGGTTGGCTGTCCTTGCACCAAACAGGATCTGACTATGAAGCAAACAAAAAGGGAAAAAAATAAAACAGACATTTTATCCAGAACACATTTTCTAAGCCTTAGGTAATCCTTAGAAAGAATGCTAGAGACACACGATGGAATTCTACTCAGCCATAAGGATGAACAAAATTATGTCATTTGTAGAAAAATGAATGGAACTGGAGAATATTATGCTAAATGAGATTATCCAGTCACAGAAAGTGAAGGGTCATATATTTTCTCTCTTATGTAGAAGCTAGGGAGAAAGTGGGATATAAAAGGGACTCCGGACAAAGGAGGAAAAACTCCAGTGGAGTGATGAAGGGGGTCTAGGGAAGGAGTTGAGGAGGGGAGAGAGACTTGATGAAAGAGACACTTCAATTGATGCTACGTGCCTAGATGAAACTATCCATGCCAATGTCAATATCATGTATGTGCAAGGGGTGGGAGCCAGATGGGATGGGGACGGGGAGATCACCATGCGCTGGTGCATATATGTCCCTATCCCTCAAAACTTCATTATGATATATGATTACAGTGCACCAATAAGAGCATATTTAAAAATAGAAAGAGTGCTATATCTTGTTAAAAGGTTTACAAGTGTCCACCACACATAATGGTTAACATGAATCAGACTGACTTCAATACGAATGGGATCACATGAGGCACCCTTGGCCTCCACAACCACATTAGTGAACATTTTTAAATTATCCATGACTACCTGTTACTCTTGACCCAGTATTTTTACTCCTAGGTGTATGTGTGTGCATATGTACGTATATGGGTGAATAGAGTGCAACACCATTGATAATAACCACAAACTGGACATAAATAAGTTATATGAATAATAAGTAAAGTTGGAAACTTCATAGCTTGCGACGCGACACAGCAGTAAAGATGACAATCTGCAACTAACTCTAAGCAAATTACAGCGCATGAATTCCATGAACACATGTTGAGTAAAAGTACCCAGACACAAAAAGGGACTTACTGATGATTTATTTTATATAAAGCCTTAAAAACACTGGCAAAATTAACCTAAAGTACTTAAGGTATATGCTCAGGTGGCAAGATAACAAAGAAAAGCAAGAAAGTCATCGCCATAGGATCAGGACTGACGGCTTTGTGGGGATTGCTGGCGAATGGACAGCCCTGGGATGCCGACCCCTTGTGCTTTCTAACAGGTCACGGGGCACTGGAATGGTGGTGCTCCCTGAGCAGTCGCAGATCTCTTGATTGCTTCTGTGGCAGCATCACATTTTGCAGTCTCAAAAATGGGATACGTATTCCAAATATGTTCTATGGGAAAAGCCCTTGCCTTGATGTTCAGAAGTTTCTTTAAACCCAATTACTGATGTTGCTCGTCACAATGACATTGCCCTCACCTACCAGGATACCCTCCATCTTGTGGAATATCGAAGGCTCCCTTGTACTTTGGGGTCCAAGCCCAGCTGGTTGCCTGGGTTCTGTCTCACCAGTTTTTTCCCCTAAAACCAGAGGGAGCCACAGGACCACTGTGAAGTGGCAACAGACTCATGCCAGGAGTAGGCTGTCTACTTCCCGGAACCTGATCCTGGCCCTGAGGACTCACCCATGGAAGCTTGAGCATAGGTCTGGAATTTAGTTCATAGTGATGTACCAACGCTGACTTGTCAGTGTCGACTACAGGGCCCTGTTCATGCAGCGGGGCACCGATCAAGGTCATGTGGGAACCTCAGTGCTACCTGCCCAGCTTTTCTACACATCTAAAATTATTCCAAAATGCCAAGTTTATCTTTTCAAGGAAAGGGTATGTGATAGTTAATCTAGGTTGTCAACTTGACCTGATCATGACACACCCAAGATTATGTGATTTTGGGTGTGTAACAGCAGATTAAACAGAAAGCCCTGCCCTGAATGTAGGCAGCAGGATTCTGATAGGTGCGGACTTAGATAAAAGAGGGAGAAGCCGCGTAGACTGCGTGCGACTCTTTCCGAGGAAAACGCATCTGCTCTCACCTGAGATCGTCGGCCACCAGCTTCGCCTTTCTCTGAAGAGCTTCTTGATCTTCTCGGCCTCCAGCCCTTTGAACTGAAACTTCACCATCGTTTCTCCGAAGAGCTTCCTGATCTTCACGTCTTGGACTGGGACTGAATTAGTGGTTGCTCTGATCCTAACACTCCAGCTCTTAGACCGTTCGACCAGCTACTGGTTCCTCTGACTCTCCACGTGCAGTCAGAACCTGGGACTACATTGCTTCAAACTGTAAGCCCATCCGATAAATTCTTTTTTTCAAATATACTCATTCTGTGTATTCTGTTAATCTAGAGAACCCTGTCCAATACAGGGTAAAACTGTTCTGATGGTGCATTTATCTTACGTCTGTTCCATAGGAGCACTTCACAAAGATGGAGAGGAGTATAGAAGGAGCCAACACTCTTCAAATCCCCATAGAGGAGACGGGGCTTGGAGTCTGCACGTGACTAAGAGGGGAGGGGATATTTACTTCTGGCATCTCGCCAAACACACTCTCTCATCAGTATTCTGCAGAGGACAAGGAGTGATGGAGTCAGGTGGTGAGATGGGAAGAAGAGACAGAGCGTGAGACATTGAGACACTGGGCTACCAGATGCTGTGTCTTCTCCTCAGGATACCTTCTCTCCTCCGGCTTGCGGGCCCCTGCTGACGAGGCTACAGTCGGGTGACTCCTGCTTTGATGGAGGGAGCAGGTATATTTTTAGGGAAGGGTCAGCACTGAAATATTAAAAAGTCCATATGGCCTAGATATAAGTCATATCTTTCAATTCTACTTAAAAATACAGTTAATATTTTGATCTCCATCTGTTTCATTTCTATATTTACTTTTCCTTTGATTATGAACTTGGAAGTGAGCTCTGCTTTACTGGGAAGGATTTGGTCTCAGGGCACTGATCAGATAAGATTGTTAACCTACTTTACTCGACTCCGATTTCCTCCTATTCCACACTGCATATATTCTCATCAGACCAGGTGGAAAAGAATTAGGAAAAAAAGATTTCTCCCATGGCGTGCTCATGACAACCCTCAAGTTGCCCCATCACAAGGGCCCAATTTCAAGACAATAGACAAAGAAGACTTCTCCTGCCCATGTGTTCAGCCTCTTGCCAGGGCACACCATCACATGCTTCTGTATTTTTACCCTCATGATCCCAATGCAATCCCTACTCCTGACCACAACAGTACTTCTTTTTCACTGTTGTCCTCCAGGATTTGAACCCTCTATTTACCATCTCTGACTTTAATTGGCTTGCCTGTTTAGTCTTGGGAATACATAGACAGTACTGTGGTGGCTAGGAATTATTCTTAGCCATGTTGAGCTTAATCTCAAATCCATTGGTTAATGTGGACAGTCCTGCTCTACAGAGTGGCACAGGAAATGAGGATAGGTGGAACGGTGGGCTATGTTAAGGTGTACGGTATGGTGAAACACTTATCCCCTTCAGCATTATTTATTTCCTCTTTCTTCCTAATTGCCAACAATATTGCTAATTTAATAAGTGCAATATTAAGTCATTTGCACTTAGTGAGACACAGAAAGGAACGCCTCTGTTTACCTGTCACTGCAGTCTTTAAACATGCTCTGTCCTACCACCTTTTCCTGCCACTGGACAACATCACAGAAATCTCGTGTCAGCAATTTAGTCTGTCTCTTCTATAGGTGAGTCATGTCAAGTTAGAATCACACTTCATTCCTATGAGTAATTTAGTCCGTCTCCTTACCTCCATTCTGCCCACACCTGCTCCCTGCAGGGCTGGTCCTGGGCTTGCAGCTCTGTCATGGGAAGGACCCATGTGACGTGTCCCTTTCTTGCTCTTCTTTTTATTTCTTTCTCTCCTGGCTCCTTTAAGGTTGCGTGAAGAAAGTACGAGAGCCGGGGGAAAAGTGTTCTCAGGTTTGTCACTATCTCAGGAGTCCTACCATCATGCTGTGTGCTGATGGACACTAGCCTGGCACTGGTCCCTGTGGCAGGTGCTGGGAAGTACACACTCTGTGACATCTCAAAGGAGTCCTTACAGTCCCTGCCTATGGGACACTCAGCAATCTGATTCTGGTCCAGCTCTTATGTGGGTGGACTGCCTTACCTGTGGGGAATCTTTATGATGGTCTGGGACTATCAACTTCCTTGGTGCATGGTGGGAACCTCTCCAGCAGGTCTTGAATCTTCGTGTGCTGTGTGTGGGAGATGGGCACTCAGATCATAGAGTTCTGAGGGATGCAGGCAGAGCTCTGCCACTACTCTTTGATGCCTGGGAGATTTCCCATCATTCCCTGCTTTTATCAGCAGACTGTGCACACACTGCATAGCTGCAGTGGTTAGTTTGGGGACTCAGATGTGATTCTGAGACAAGAAAGCATTGCATCTTAGAGCATTATTTAAGGAGCATTCAATATCCCAAACCACGACTAGATAGAAAGAATTTACGAGCTTGATCAGCAATCATATGATCCACTTTACAGATGCAGAGCACATAATCTGGAGCTCATGGAAGGCTGGTTGAATGAGACACTTCTAAGCTCATGAATCAGGTTATTATTATTGAAAAGGAACTAACACCATGTATATTTGTAGTCGAGACCTCTGTGTAATTATAATTTATTTGACTTCGGCTTTCAAATACATACATAGTAAATTCAGAGTAAAAACATACATTATAGATGTTTTGAAGAACACATAATTAGATACAGTTCACATGTAAAAGGTTTCCTTTAATCCAAAAGGAAATTCACAGGCGAGGCCCATTTTATGAGGTTTTATATCTTTCAGGGTTACCTAGAGCTCGCCTGTACAAAATTCCCATAAATTAAACTTTGGGGGATATTATAGTATTCTAAAGCTAAATAATGACAATATCCCTAAAGAATTAAAGTGAAAGAATAAAAGTAAAACGATGGAAGCTTCTATGAGCTCATTGAGATCATAGTGTGATAAATCTAATTGATGGTTCATAAAATAAGCAAACCGTGATTTCGCAAGTCCCTAACACTGACATCTGAAGCCATAGCTGTGTTTTCTTTCTGTTACCCATTTAATTAATTCAGCTCACTTGAGTCCTACAGAAGCAGACTGAAAGCAGAAGTAAACAATATTTAAGGTCATTGTAGATAGAGCTGGAGGATTAGGAGCGGAATTGTGTCCAAAAGAGAGCTGCCAGACAGAATAAGCAAGCGTCTCAGTGGGTTACAAGAAGAAAGGGGCCAAGGAGGCATGTGGATGAGCCGTGGTGAAGAGCCAGGTGTGGAAATGCAGTCATGGCAGCCTCTCAGAGCAAAGCACAAGGGTTTCCATTGCTCAAAGCCCTTGCATTTGAATCGGGGATTTATGGACCCTCTAATTAATATTTGCATGAGGAGAGGCTGGGATAAGTCCCACATGTGCTGAAATTATAAGTTGCTTGATGAGATGTGTGTCTCCTACTTCTGCTTTCCTCTAATAATTTCTTGTTTTTGCTTGCTCGTTTGCTAAAAGGTCCACATCAATGGGTTTCCTGGGCGATAGTTACTTTTTATTTGTCTGTCATCCGCTAAGCAGACCATGTTAATGTGCACATTGATGAGTGCAGTCTCCCTTTTCCAGCCCAGTCTTTCTTCGTCCAGTGGTGTTTTCTCCCTACTATCGCTGCCTTCCTCTTTAACACCTGAAATCAAGGTGTAACTGAGATTGGCAAAGTGGATGTGCTCAATATGTGGTGCTCCCATCAAAAGGGGTTTATTTACCCCTACCCTTCCTGGGGGAGGGCTGGCTGGAGGATTGCATCTCCCAGGATGTGTAGGGAAAATGCCACTCCAGCTTGACTTGGAGTGAGTTGTTTTCCTTGATCTACGGCCTCCATCTATAGATTCAGAGGGAGAGGCCTTCTGGAGAGAAATGTGGCCCTCTTTGAAAGTAGAGTGGGAAGGAATGCTCAGCTATGCGCTCAACAAAAGTGTAGACAGAGGAGAGGGTTTCTAGATACACATTCATGTGTCTTTTAATGAATATCATTCTGTGTCTGATTCTCGTATTAGAGCTTTAGGATTTTTACTATTCTCTACTTTCTGAGTGAAAAACTGTTGCTTCTCCTCCTCTTCATTCTGTGATATTTTAGTGAGCAGATGGGAGCAGATACATTCCAGCTGCTAGTGAAATGCATTGACCCCATGCCCCAATGCAAACACATCAGAAACTTTCTTCCTCTTCATTATAAATTAATAACTTGAGACATTATTTCATAAAGTTAGAAAATGTCCTGCAATTTCATTAAAAAATGCTTCAAATGCTGATGCATAATGTGAGATCTTTTCTTTTTGAAAATGTCACCTCTAGGGAACTAATAAAAATTTTCTGCCTACTTTCTGGGTTCTTAATCTCCTAATCAATACTCATTTGGGGCTAATGTGATCAATTCTGGACTAACTGAAAGGATGCATATTATTATGGCCATTCACCCTAACCACAGTCAGACAGTGTTCATTTGCAAGATGAACAAATTAAAGATTAATTTCTGTAGTAACACACACACACACACACACACACACACACACACATACACAAACAGCAATAGTGAGAGAGCCCACACGATTTGTGCAGTGTGAGTCTCCTTCAGTCAAGAGTAGAGATGGATCAGCAGCTAATGCATCCAAGCTCCGCCACAGCACAGGTCTCTAAGTGCAGCATTTTCTAAAACTTGATACTATTCTATTATTTCTCCTGGGCTCAATTTCTTCAACAGTGAGATAGATCTGATGTTTGCTTCTTAGCCAGACATGCTGCAGAGATCAGGGATTTTGGAAACTGCCACATGAATGAGCCGAAGGCACTATTGCCACTTGTGTTGGCCCTGCTCTGGTGATGGGGATGAGCAGTGTCGTTCGTACACGGCTGGTGCAGAGTTGACACACGCACTCAACTGGCCTTTAACATCATTCAGAAAGTGCTTCAGATGAGCCATACTTATTCTAATGAGGCAGAACAGTTGGATAAACAGCAAATCTCCCTTTCTAATGAGTATAACATTAAAGGTGGTGCTCAAAATGATTGTGAGAGGCTTGAGGTGGGACAGGTGGATGGAGCAGCACTGAATATAACTACCCACTTGCCTCAGTCAACATTCTAACTGTTGTAATCCAAAGTAACTGGCCATACAACTGAGAAGAAGGAAGAGTTATTGGCTCACAGTTTTTGGAGATCTCAGAACTTCTGTCCATGTCAGACTGGGTCTGCAGAGCTCAGGGCATGGTGGTGGGAAGCAGAGAGAGGGAGATCTCAAGGGCTCTGCTCTGACATCACAGACTAGAAGCGAGAGAGAGAGCAAGGGGAGGAGGAACCATATATAATACCAAAGGTCACACCCACAGAGACCCAACTACTCCAGCTACACCCTACCTGCTCAGCTTACCACCCAGTAAATCTATTACAATGGATTTATCCACTGATGAGATTACAGCCCTGACAGCTTAATTATATCAACTTTGAACATTAATAAATGCGCTCTTCCAGGGGACATTCTATATCTAACCATGACACCATCTCATCTAAGCCTTGCCAATTGGAACATTTTTTTTTTTGTGGTACTAGGGCATTCTACCAAACAGGGTCTCACTGAGTTGCAGAGGGTCTCACTAAGTAGCTGAGGCTGGTGGTGATCTCGGATCCTCCAGTCTCAGCCTCCCAAGACTTGGAACTTTTGAATGAAGGAAAAACATGTTCCTGGTTGAGGTTATAGTGTATCAATAATCAAAATAGAATAAACACCTTTGGAAAAAACATTAATCCTTTTATTTTCACTCCTATTCATTTATCTATTCATTTTTCTAATAGTGTGTGCAAAGAATGGGTGATAATAGGTTATAAAACATATTATTTACCCTTAATTATTACTTTAAAAAATAACATGTAATACCATTTTGGTATAGATGTATAGTCAACTGCTTATAAGTATGGAATAGTACTTAATTTAGAACAAAATTTTTGTAATTTGGAATTCTAGTTACTCTGCATATTTGCACATTGTGTTCTTCTACCCTGCATATACTTCATGTCCTAGAAGATGCAAAGACCAGTGAGTTTCTACTCATGCGGCACATTCCGCAAGTTACTTAGAAACCTCAAGCATTCCATTGTCCATTGAGAGAAAGACCACAATCACGCAGCATCTCTCCAGTCTGGCAAAATGTAAAAGAACGCACATGTTTCTCATTCACTTATCCGTTCCACCTGCCAGTGTGGGCAGGCTGTAGGTGCTGACAGTGGGGGAGTGCCCCTAGAGCCCAGGATGGAGGAAGGATCGTCTAAGTTGAGTGCTAGCTCTTCTACTTGAGTGATGTGACCTTAGGCAACATAGTCTTCAGGGGTCTCATCATCTGTTATGAAATGGTGGTGACAATAGTATTGATCACTTGGGGTTGTTGTGGGAACCAGATGGGCTTGTCTTGTTCAGGGTTTAGATAGCGCCTAGCCTATAGCGAGAGCTAGTGATGAGCTAGCACCGACTGGTACCAGGACTAATCCCACAGCAGGAAACCAAAGCCTGAAAGGAAATTAAGGCGAGGCAAGCAAGAAACAAACAAATAAGCATGAAGCTTTTCCAGTATGCATGTATTGCTGAGAGGGAAGACAAGGTGCTAGAGGGTCAGGAGACAGCAATTCAACAGCATGAGCTACGGAGCTGCTTCTCAGCCTCTGCAGCCTCAGGCCAACCCCATCCTTGATATTCTTTCAGCCTCTGTAGATCTCAGTGTTCCACTATAGACACCTTCTGCTCCTGCTGCCTGGAGCAGTCGGTCCTTCTCACCCTTGCCCACTCAATCGTGTCCCAGCTTCTGTTGGAGGTCGCAGTTCCTGGCTACCCTCTATCTCGCAGCTGCAGCACAACCTGAGTTCCATGTTCCTGCTTCACCATGTGCAGCTCTTCACTGCACTACCCAGACCTGCCATCACGCTTGGTTGTGAGACTGTGTTAATGTTGCCCCCTGAATGCCATCGTTGATATATTTGGACAGAGATTCATCAGCACTTCCTACAGTGGGGACGCAAGGAACATTTGTCAAAGAATGAGTGGCCCCGCCTTCCAGGCCCACACTCACCCTTCAGAGGAGGCCTCCCAACTCTCTGGTGAGGTCCATCCTCTATGACATTGAAGCCAGGCAGTGCTACAAATGACTTCTGTCATGGTGGCTTTCAGAAAGGAGCTTCCTGCTGCATGAGATCAAAAACCACCCAAAAGAGCATCCCTTTGATGTTGACACTACATATCTACATAAGGTATTCAGTGTGGCATTAAACTAAGATGCAAAGACCCCTGAATCTGCTGCTCTAACACTTGTAACCTAGGAGATGAGATGGGAACCCTACCTTCCACCTGCTTGCTCCTCCATAGAACACCTTTCTTGCCAAGCGCACCTGTGCAGGTGTGTTTTTATGGCCTCCCCTCCCTATGGCAGGTTTTGGTCTGATCTTCATTTGGCAGTGGCACGAAGCAGCTCTTCCATCCCCCTGCCCCATCACTTTCCCTTCTGGGCAGATCTGCCTGAATGAGACACCATCTTTCCACACAGGAAGCACACAGTGGGTAATGACTCAGAGAGAGGGCAAAACCACCTTCTGACTTGAACCAATTCCAGCCTCTTTACAGGAGGACAGCGCAGGCATCGTTTCACACCTGTGAGTGAGGAAAGGAAAACTTGCAAAGTGTCTACACATGAAAAAAGACTTCTGTAAGAGGGTGAAATGATGCCTGTGTTCATGTCCCCTGAGTTCAGGGGTCACGTCTTCCTTGACCACTGCTGGAACCAGGTGTTCCAGAGCTCACATATGATAGAGAGCTTGAATCTTAACTGAAGAGTGATCAAAACCAGCCCATATGTATACGTGCATGGGTAGCCAGTGTTTACTAAGCATTAGTTAAGGGGATGTTTGAGTGGATGGACAACGAGACTTCCAAAAGTACACAGCGGTTAGAAGCACTGGTGGGCTATAATCTACTTCTTCTCACTCTCAGCCTGCAGATTTGTCTTGGCCATCAGATCCTGGTTATGTGAGCTGGCACTAACCCATAGCCAGTGCTGTCTATCTGTCTGTCTGTAATAGATTTTCCTGTTAGGACTCTGAATTAAAGCTAATGTTAGTATACCATCTACAGGACATGTACTCTGTGCTGACACATAGCCTATTACACATACGGGATTTAATAATTTATCCCACCCCAGTATCTCAGCTAGGCACTACCGTTAGTCCTCAAACTCACAGAGACTGTGAGATTTTTAATATGAACTAGAACAACTGGTCCCCAGAATCTGTGCTGCTGAAAACAGCAGCTCACAGGACCATTCCTGAATTATACATATGAACACATAGAACAATTAAGTAAGGCAAAGGCAGTCCCTGGAACTGGGGTAGGTCCACAGCAGTGACAGCAGGAAGCCAGCTTGAACCCAGAAAAGGCCTGGATGTGACAGAAGAGTTCATGCAGGCTGGGCTTAGGTGGTGTGGCTCAGGTAGAGTCAGAGAGGGAAACTAGCCTGGTAGTGGTGCATTCTTACCCATCTGAATTGGTCAGGGTTCACTAGATTAACAGAATTGACAGAATGAGTATATGAAAAAGGGATTTATTAAATCAGCTCACAATGTAGTCCTGAGTTTCGACTGCCCATGAAGAATCAGAAGAATCAGTAGCTGGTCGGGCGGTCTAAGAGCTGGAGCCTTAGGATTGAAGCAACCACCAATTCAGTCCAGTCTAAGATGTGAAGATAAGGAAGCTCTTCGGAGAAACGATGGTGAAGTTTCAGTTCGAAGGGGTGGAGGCCGATGATCTCAGACGAGAGCAGAAGATCAAGAAGCTCTTCAAGGAAATGGCGAAGTTGGAGGCCAACAATCTCAGACGAGAGCAGACGCGTTTTCTTCAGGAAGAGTGCGGCTCCCTCTACGCGGCTTTCTCCTTCTTTTATCTAAGTCCTGCACCTATCAGAACCCTGCTACCCACATTTAGGGCAGGACTTCCGGTTCAATCTGCTGTTACACAACCAAAGTCACATGATCTTAGGTGGGTCAAGTTGACAAACCGGACCAACTATCACACCATCCTGGGTCCTTGCCTGCCTGCATGCAGTACCCAGCGTCCTTCCAAATGCTGTCCTTGCCCCTCCTCCTCCACTCAGGTTGTTCTCATATCCACCATCCTTCCTCATGCCCAGCGATGCAAGCACAACCAGGCAGGGTGTGGGTGCCAGCGCGCAGGGAGAGAAGCAGGGCTTGTGTCTCAGTACTCAGTCCAGCTGGGCCTGAGTGTCAATTTCATTCTATTTGTCCAAGTCTTTTTTCCAACCCACACTGTACTTTTATGACCTCCTCATGTTGGTAAGCACGTAACCCATCCCTTGGTATGCACACTGGCCCATCTTATACATGCGTGCATGTGACCCACCCACCTGCTGGAGATGGATTTCCAGAGCTCCTGACACTGCACAGAACACTGCAGTAAAGGCCTGCATGTGCTTCCTTACAAACGTGCATAGGCATTACCAGGTTATGAATATGCATGAGCCACTCAATCACTGAGTGCCAAATAGTTCTCCTGGATGCTCCCAGCAACAATGCAGAGGATGCTGAGTTCCACATCCTGCCCCACTGGTAACCAGCCAGATATCTAGCTCTTGCCAGTCAACAGATGTAAAATTTTATGTAGGCACGTGTGTGGTTACTCTTGTTTGCTTGTGACTGTTCCCTGGCATTGTCAGCAGAGGTAAGGCAAAAGACCCTTCTCCCCTTCCATGTGAATCCAAGGCCACAGGTGTGGAGCTGGCTTCTCTGCAGAGAAACTACCTTTAGGAAGAAGGGAGCAACTAGCACCTCTTTTCAAGTATTTTTAAAATTTATTTATTTATTTTATTTATTGCATTTATTGGTGCATTGTACTTATACATTTTGGTAAGTGTCAGGGTATCAGGGCTAAATGAGCAATGGGTGCATGCATGCTTCTGATACCCTGACACTTTTCAAGTATTTTTGAATTGTACTTTTGTCCCTAAGAAAATAGGATACTTGGCATTATATTTCGGATTTCACAAAGTACAGGCAGAAATATATTTCCCTATACATTTGATCAAGGTATCATGATATAATGACACCAAATAATCCTCCTTCAAGTGCCATATTGTTGACATTGGACCTTAAAAGAGAGAATGTGATCCTATACCACTGGCTCTGGAGGAAAAAATATTGTACTGGTTACAATGATGTAAATGCTATTTGTGAGATTTGCAAATTTAGTATTAACCTGAGGGCAAATCAGAAAGTTTAGCTATGATATAAATATAGAAATGTGAAGGAATAGGGAAAAAAAGATAAATATAGCTGGCAGGATGTGGGAAATAGAAAGAGGAATGGCAGGAGAAAGGATGGCCTCACAAATGTCCCAATTAACATGATGAATAACGTCGTCTAGATCAATGCAGCAAAGCCTCTATACCTCTATATTTAAGTGTGTTATTTGTGGACATTATTTAAGCTTACAAAAACAGCTAATTTAAGATCTAAGGCTAATAATAACCTCAAATATGAGAGAGGAGACAGGAGGAGAAAAGCAGGAGATAAGATCTATTTCACTTTGACTGTAGAGTCAGTCTGTCTAAATATGATGAAACACATATTTAGGGTGTTTCATCTAACATGAGGGTTAACATGAGGGTTAGAACTCATGTTACCTGTGTTTTTTAAACAATGACAGAGGGAGATAGAAAGAAAGAGCTATTGGAAGAGAAATTCTGTCTACAGAGTACCTTACCAATTGAGACTCATATTTTACAAATTATTGAGTAAGGAGGGAGAGAAAAAGTGACTAAGAAAAAATTATATGAACTTGGTTACTATCAAATAATGTGTCATTAGCAATTAATTTGGAACACTTAAGTAGGTAGACATCATCCTAGTCCTCAAAAGGGATTCACCCTGGTAGGCTCTGTGTTTGTCCCAGGAAGTATTTACCACCACACAATACAGGATAGCATATGGATGGTAAGTAGTGTTTCTTGTTACTGTTCCTTCTGTGCACTAAAATTGCTGATGCTGCCGCCTTACAGGAGTTGTTCTAAGATTAGACTTCAGTGCAACCTGATGTGGCCCAGGAATTATAATTATTAATGGTTCAGAAGTTAATTAGGAGATCAGTTGGGAAAGTAAAAGTATTGAAGATGTCCAGCACAATTGACAAATGAACAAGAAGATCATCATTTTTTCCAGGATAGCTGGGGGTTACTGTGGTTTGTATACACATCTTTTTTTTTAATAGACTGCAAAGAACACTGCCTTGGAAATATAATATTGCAGAGATGTAGCTAACAATTTTTTGGCACCCATGTCTAATTCAAAGGGATTAAACAAGCATATTCATAGATTTTCAACCAATCAAGTCACAAAGCCAATTCCTGCATTAATTTTCCAGCAAACTTAATTATATAGCCCCAAGCTCTGACTTCTTATCAATTAGCAGGGCTGTAAAAATCTGGAGCTAATTCTAAAATGTATTAATCAACACATCCCATGCAGGAAAACATGCTCTACTGCGGTCTCTGGGCTGAAACCCAAACCCATAACCACTGTCGATTTCACCATATTCAGCTTAAAAACACATTAATACCTTAATTAGTTAATTCATAGAATGTGTGCTGGTTGACCAGAAGAGATAGCTGAGTGCATAATTAAGAACAAGAGTGCTCATGACAGAGCACTAAGTAAGACAACTCTTAAAGACAAACGAGGATGTGGGGAGATTGCAAGCTGAAATAAGGGACTTCTTGAAGGAGGTGAAGAAGATGTAAAACCATACTGGGGAACTGGCAACCCTCCGAGGGGTCACTTTGTGAGATGTCCCCACCTGGCGGCTCCTGAGTGGTGGTGATGATGGAGGGCCAGACAGGAAGCCCTGAGCTAGTCCAGCCCTGTGTGACAGCCCCACAGCCTTCCCCCAAAGGGGCCTGGAAGTTGGGCTGAGCTTGAAGGACAAATCTATTTCAGGCAAGATCCAAGGAAGGAAAGTGGCATTCGTAAAATCCCTCAGTTCCTTCTGAAACTTGTGGTCTGTAGTTTTGAAGAATAGAAAGAAAAAAATTGGAAAGAAATGTAAATGGATTACACTAAAAAGCCTGTTAACATTGACAAATACCAGTTTGATAAACTGGTATTTGTCAAACTGATGTCATTAAGATTGATCCTAAGCTGAAAATAAAATGGGTTATATAGAGTTAAAAATGTCCATACTACTTAGAGAATGAGCCCTAAAAAGTGTCCCGATGGTAATGTGTTTAACTCTGTATCAATTCCATATGATAAACAGAACTCTTCATATATTTTCTCTCTTCTTTTCTTCAAAATACAATGACCACAGAATTAGAAAGCAATAAAATAACATAATTTATATTTATTTTCTAAAGTAGAAAAGCAGATGAACTCAAAGAGAGACTTTACCACTACTTTCTTCTCCAGGTAAACCTCAAACTAGCCCACTCCTCAGTGATCTTGGTCATTTATCTTTGGAAAATTTGTTTTCCTTCCCTCCACACCCAACATCATCTCTCCCACCTCATTTGACCTCAAGGGTTAAGAGAGATGAAAGTCACTCTTTTCACAGAAAAGGTATAATCTAGATGGTCCCACTAGTTTAGTGACCTGGGTGTCAACTGCACAGCCTACTCAAATGCTTTTAAACTTTGGTTCCAGCACAATCAGAAGTTGCTACACACCTTCACAACATGCCCCAGCTAGTCTTCTCACTGTTGTAACCCAATAAGCCTGACCCCATACAACTTAGAGGAAGGAAGATTTATTTGCTCACAGTTCTAGAGATTCCAAAGGTTCAGTCCATGTTAGGCTGGGTCTGCAGAGCTTAGGGCATTACAGTGGGATGCAGAGAGAGGGAAAAAGCAAGGCTCTGCTCTCACATCATGGAGGCTGGAAGCAAGAGAGGGAGCAAGGGAAGGAGGGACCATATATAAGTGTTCCAAAGCCACACCCCAGGGACCCACGGCCACCAGCCATACCCCACCTGCATAGGTCACCACCCAATAAATCCATTGCAACTGGTACGACATAGTTATATCAACTCTGAACATTAATACATGGGCTCTTCAGGGGACATTCCATAACACAACCTATCTATAACACAGCCCTAGTCTTGGTTTTTCTTCTCCATTACATATCTGCTTTCCTTCTCTTCCTCTACTACCATCAGCCTGCAGCAGTAATAGTATACATCTGTACTGTTTCACTGAGGTGAGAATCCTGAAATGCCAAGCTGTCCCACTGTGCACTGCACACCCACACCAGCATCCTGTAAGAAGGAGAGGGAGATCATAACCAGTCTCAAGACTGAGGTACTGTGATCCTTGTCATATGAGATGGCAGAAGAGGGTCCACATGGGGTAGCCTGGCTGGGACTGGACCCCAGGCCTTGATCACAACACTTAAGGTATATGTTACATTTGTTGATTATCTTTCAGCCCACAATCCATAAACCACCATTGACTTACATTTGGACCATTTCCTTTTATTATTGTCTGATAGATCATTTAGAAAAGTCAGACTTTTGCCAATACTGAAAAAATAATTTTAAAAGTAAGCTTAAGCTTTTACAAATAATTATAAATTATTTTGGTGATTCAAATGATACATTATTTAAAAGATATCTTAAGATATAGTTGGATAATGAAAGTTTTAGTTTCTTTCACCTTTTCTGAATTTATAACTTTTTGACATATAGCCTTTTTTTGGAAATGCAAATTCTTTACTTTCTTGGTTGGACCAAACAATAGTAAAGCTTTAGAACTTTTTTTTTTTTGGCACAAGGGTTGAACCCAGGAATCCAGGGGCATTCTACCTCTGAGCTACACACCCAGCACCATTTTTTTTTTTAATTTTGAAACAGAGACTTGCTAATTTGCTGAGTCTGTCCTCAAAACTGCCATGCTCTGTCTCGGCCTCCCAAGTATTGGGATTATGGGAATATGCTTGACTTAAAACAGTCTTTTAAATTGAGAAGTAACTGAAATTTGATGTTATATATTAACAGGTTTATACATTCAATGCAAAGAGGTTTGAATGAGCTTATTATGTAAAGACTAGTAAATAATAGAATTTCTTATGAGAACCTACAGATTTGATTCTGCCACTTTTAATCTATCAGTGTTACGTGCTCACTCTTAGTTTCTTTATTCATCAAATGGAAATAAATCATCATAAGGTTATTGTGATAATTCAATGGCTCTAAAAGAGAGAATACGAGTAAAGTGCTTAGCTGCGTGCTTGACTTACCATGAGCCCTCAGCACTTGGGAGCTGTTCTATAACATGAAGCAGCCACTACGGAGCGTTCTTCACTTATGAATATCACGGAGGAGCTATTATGACTAAGCGACCAAGTGATCTTCCTGCAGCCATCATGGGGGTGAGCTATTTTTAGCACTATACAATTTCAGGGCTGTAAAGGGCCCTGGAGATAAAATACAGTTTTAGATATGGATATAGATGCAGATATAGACAGGGAGATAGCAAGAGAGAAGGGATAGAATGAACATGCCTGGGATTTGGACGCTTGTAATTTGAGAAGCATCCTCGATTTACTGGTCGTCTTTGTGATGCTGTCTATTCAAGAAGGCTCCTGCCTCATTTCCCATTCTTGTGGGAATATACAAATCGCAGAATGAGAAGACGGCTGTGGAGATGAAGACCTGCGAAGGCTGTACTTGAGGTGGCTGTACCCACAGCAGTCCTATGGGAGATCAAATGCAGGTCTGCTGACTCCTCCCCTAGCGTTTTCCTCCCGAGACAAGGCAGCTCCTTGCATGAAGACCATCACATGTGGACAACTGACTGTCTCCTTTCACTATCAACTTTCATGAAAGATGCATTCTTCTCTATCAAGGAACTAGACAATAGCTTTAGAAAATATTGTTTTCAACCAAAACCTGGCCTAATGAGCGCAAGTAAAGGGCTTGTAGTCACGAGCTGGTACTCTTGGCTCTGGTGAGACAGTATTTGCTCCTCTTCAGTGTGTCCCCAAACCACCTGCAGGTGTTAGCCTGACAGTGCCATGGCTGTCACTAATTAGGAACGAAAGGGATTTTACAGTCAAAGAAAAAAGAGTGAAAAAGACAGAGAGATTAAAAAATCCCAGCTTCATTCTTACCTGCAAATTCTGTGGTGCCAAATCTGGTTTCTTACCTGAGAAATAACTAGGTGCACACCCCCATGAAAACTGTGTGTGAAGGAAACTGAAAGAACGAGACTGAAGGTTCTCACTCACTATTCTGCACTCAGGAGAAGAAATTTATTGTTTCCCCTTTTTTTTTTAGAGGAGATCCCAGAGACTTAGAGTAACCAAATGACAAAGAATTAACCCACAATGTAATTCCCACTTTCCTTGAAATGATACATTCCTGGGCACACAGAGATGTGTGTTAGGAGGTGATAATAGTAAGCCACCATTGTCCCTGTGAACTGTGTCTCAAGTAAGCACTATACTCTCTCACCTGAGGACTCAAGGACACAAGGCAGCTCTGAGCAGGCGGGCCCTGGCTAAGGCTCTCCTGAAGAGGACATACATGCCTGGAATAAAATTCGACAGCTCCTAATCTGCCCAAACACCACTTTCCATACTGTAGGACCAAGAAAAATGCCTGACTTTAACTCGGTGTGAATTATAAGAAGAAGAAGAACTTTAGCCTAAAATTGGAGAGAGAAATTTCCTTGCAGATGATGAAGGTAATGATGTTGATAGTCTTTAGCAAATAAAATTTTGTACATCAAAGAATTTCTTGAAGCATGGGGAAACGGAGCCAAGAATCTTGGGTGAATGTTGCTTTAGATTAAATATTTTTCACAATGGTAATTTGAGAGTGTAACTCTCTCTCTCACACACACACACACACACACACACACACACACACACACACACATACACACGAATAAAAATTTTAAAAAACCCTGCTTTCCTATTTGGAAATGAAGACTTGGATATAGACAGCCACCTTGGGTGACATAAATTTTAGTTTAGGTCTTAGATAATCTCACCCAGTCCACCTTCTGCTTATTCATCAAGGACTATTTACAGAAAAATAGAGAGCGACAGAATATACATCCGGTTGGAATTTTATAATAAAACAATCTAGTTTACAGAGCCTTTTTCTCTTGCAAAGGCATTTGGGGAGCCACATAATTAAATGACTGCCATAAAATTAAGAGAATCTATTTTCTAATCTCATCTGAAAAGTTAGCTAGGATCTTAACATAATAGCCATATTATTTTTATAGCTTTTCATTCCTGATTTCCTTTAAGCATCCTATAGCCTCTCAATGAATCCTATTGGCTGTTTCGTGTAAAGGACATGCTATGCCATGAAGCGCAAAGTGTTTGTGTGTATCTGTATGAAGGGACATTTCAGAACAATGGTGGCATGTAGTAACTGACTGTTCATATGTCTAAAAGGCAATCCGAATACCCTAAGAGATAAGTGGAGAAACCATCAAGAGAGATTTTTCTGTATTTTTCCCAATTCAAAAGAAGAAAACATAATTGTCTTTTGGTCCAATAACCTTTTTCCCCCTCGAATACAAAAATCCAGAGATGCTCAAGTCTCTTATCTAACATGATGTTTTATTTGCATGGAATGTAAGCATATCCTTCTGTATACTTCAAGTCAGCTCTATATGTCTTGTGATACCTAATACAATGCGATTGCTACATCAGCAGCTGTTATACTGTACTGTTTAGGGAAGAAGGACGAGAGCAATGTCTGTGTGTGTTTACTACAGATGCAATTTTGTTTTTGTAAGTTTTTCAAACTTTGGTTGGTAGAACCTGTGGGGGCAGAACCCTCAGACACAGAGCGGACCAACTGGAAATCAAGCTAATGTTCTTTAAATCTAAAAGAGAGTTATTCAGGCGTTTTCCAGCAGATAAACCACTTACCTGCCCCATTCCCACCTCCGTTTCCTTAACATACACCACAGGTACGATTCCTCTTCTCTTCTCACTTTTCCACTTGTAGGATTCTGCTTCTTTCCCTCACGTTGCGGTGATGAAATGTATGTCGGTCCTCGGGGGAGAAGTCCTGGCCGCTCCTCTTCATAGACTCTTTTCTGCACCTTGCCACACAGACTGAGGTCTCTCAGCCTTTATAACAGCTTCAAAGCAACAAATAAACCAAAAGCCAATGTGGATAACTGACTTAGGATATTAGCTTGGAAGCCAGGACTTCTGAACGTGATATTCTGACTAGACGGTGTTTTCATGAAGAAGTTCAGGCAAATGACCCTCACAGTAGACGGTCTTGATGGGCAATAAGCAAGGACGAGGCAAAGAAGGCATTAAATAGGACCTTTCCAGGCAGGCTGCCACCTGCTCTGAGAAGGGACGTTTTCATAGCAGGGCTACCAACACAAGTGCCCTCTATCAACAGTCTGTTTCACTGGTAAGCAGCCTCCATGTTACATTAGAATGTCTAATCGAAAGGCGACTGGTTGCCTGGCCCTGGAGGACTGTCAAAACCTACAGCTAAATGAAAGGGGACATCAAAACTCAGGAAGTCAGGAGGCACAAAAACACCTGGAGTTTTAATTCCAAGCACTTTTCCCTTAACAAAGATGAGGAGCACACTCCCCTTTCTGGCCGAGACTCTGTTTCCTTTCATGTTCTCCTATTTCCTCCACATACACCCCTTCCTCAAAATATTGTGTCTACCTGAATTCTGTGTTCTGGTCATGAGCAGTTTCTAAAATTAATCAAGGCATTTTGTACCAGTCAGGGTTCTCCAGAGAAACAGAAATAGCACAGAGAGAGAAAGAGAGAGAGAAAGAGAAGAAGGAGGAAGGCAGAAAGAGAGAGAGAGAGGAGGGAGGGAGAGAGAGAGGGAGGGAAGGAGGGAGAGAGGGAGAGAGAGAAGAAGAAGGAGGAGGAGGAGGAGGAGGTGGAGGAGGGAGGCAGAAAGAGAGAAGTAGGGAGGGAGAGAGGGAGGGAGGGAGGGAGGGAGTCATTATAAGGAATTGGTTCACATAACTATGGGTGGTTAGGTGTCCTGGGTGACCATCAGGCTAGAGCCCAAGGAAAGCCATGCTTCTACTGCAGTGCAAGAGTCTGAGATAGCCTCTGACCAGTTCCCCGTGTCCCCTCTGGTCATGGATCCAGCTTTCATCCTCTTCCAGCCTCCACCAATTAGATGCAACTAACCCATATTAGGGAAAACAATCTGCTTCCCTCAAAGTTCCTGGATTTAAATGTTAATCTTATCTAGATACCCCCTCACAGCCATACCCAGAATGTTTGAACAAATATCTGGGCACTGTGGCCCAGTCAATTTGAGAAATAAAGTTAATTATCACACATACTGTAACTAAAAGTGTTTTTTGATAGTGAAACTAGTTTGTATTGATATTGGTAGCAAAAAAAATATTTTTGAAAGCCCCAAATCTACTCCCCGACAGTAATGTAAAAGTAGACGAAGGAAGAATTAATGTGTTCTTTAAAGAATTGGACCCAATCAGAAATAAAGCAGAGGTTACTTAGCTGGGCTACTACTGTAAGAAGCAAAATTATTAACATGATTGTTGGAATCATGACTGAAAAAAATGAAGAAGAGGAAATAATACTAAAATAGACTATTATTAATTGCATTAGCAAGAATGCTTCATTCAATTAGGAAGAGTTCGAATCTGATTCTCTAAACAGTTCTCAATTCTCCTTGACGTTTTTGTAGTGTCTGACTAAAGCTGTTTTTATAGACTCATTCTTATAGATCCAAAGGAAGAGAAGTGGAGCTATATAAATATAGAAACACAGTGGTACAGAATTATTGAATGTTAACATCAGAACAGGCCTTAGAGAATAGATAATTCTACCTCTCCTTTTTATAAATGGAGATGCAGAAGCCCAGAGAGATGAGTGATGAATCTGAGGTTACACAAGCAGCTACATATTGATTCTTCAGAGTCCGTGTTCAGAGTTTCCTTCATTAAACCTGGATTTTATAAAGAAGTCTCCAACCAAAGACAACATTTGAAGAAATGCAGTTCAGACATTATTCTAGATGAATTTGGTGGAATAAATTATCTCATTAACTCTCCCGCCCTGGTACCTGAAAAAAATGATCAACAACCACCAAACCATTAGACACAGAAAACAATAAGTGAACAGAGGGAACAATTAAAAGATGTTTGGAAAGCCGTAACAAATGAAAGAAACACTGTGGACATGCCTCACCTGACTCCTGAGCATCTCCTGATTCTCAAGAAGCCATCCTCCAGGAAAGAGTGAAAATAAAAAACCTTCATTATTTACAGTGATGTCCCAGTTTGAACATAAATACAAAGGATGGTTGAATAGATAGGCTAGAGAACAAGAGGAGAAGGAGGAGGAGGAGGAGGAAGAGGAAGAGGAAAAGAAGGAGGAGGAGGAGGAGGAGGAGGAGGAGGGGCAAATGAATTAAACAGGCACTTCTCAAAAGAAGTACAAATGGCCAATGAATAGATTGTTAAAAGCTCAACATCTTTAGAATCAGGGAAATGCAAATCAAAACTATACGGAGAGTCCATTTTCCTTTCGTTATAACAGAAATCATCAAGAATACAAATAACAATAAACACTGGTGAGGATGTGGGGGAAAGAAACTTCTCTTACGCACTGTTGGTGGGAATATAAATTAGTAAGGCCACTATGAAAATCTCGGTGACGGCTCCTCAAAAGCTAAAAATAGAAGAGCCACATGAACCAATTATACGTTCCTTGGTATTTATCCAGAAGATTTAATGTCAGCATACTTCAGAGATACACGCATATCCACGTTCATTACAGCAGAATTCACAATAGCCAAGGCTATATGGAATCAGAGTAGGTGAATGTATGCAGATGAATGGAAAAAGAAAATATGGTATATTAACACAATGGAGTTTATTCCACCATAAAGGAGAAAGTTATGTCATTTGCAGGAAAATGAGTGAAACTAGAGGCCATAATTTTGAGTGAAATAAGTCACACTCAGAAAGAAAAGTATCAAATATTTATTCTAGAGGGAGAAAGCAGGGGGGGAGGTCACCATGGAAGTGGAGGGGAGACCATTAGAGTAGAGGAAGCGGATTAGAGGGAAGGAGGGAGTGAGGGAGGGAGGGGCATGCCAGGGAGAGAAACTGATCAAATAAAGTTGTTATATGTGTTTTTCGGCCTTGTGGCGAAAATACCTGACAAGCACAACTTAGAGGGGGAGACGTTTATTTGGGCTGCTGGTTTCAGAGGTACAGTTCATCGTCAGCCAATTCCAAGGCAGACATCGTGGAGGCAGAGCATGGCAGGGAAAAGCTGAGCTCAACTCGTGGTGATGAAAAGCACAGAGGGCAAGACAGGGATCAGGGATGGATACAGTCCCCAAGGCCACATCCCCAGTGACTGGATTCCTCCAGGCACATCCTACCTGCCTACACTTACCATCCAGTGAGCCAAGTCCAAGTTCATCCATCAGTGGAATTATCCACACATGAGATTAGCACCCCGATTCAATTCCTTGCTTCGGAACCTTTTTGCATTGCTAAGACATGAGCTTTTCTGAGAGACATTCTATGTTCAAGGCGCAATGCATACATACAAATATGGTGCCAGGAAGCCCACTCTTCTGTATAATTATCACACACCAAAAAATAAAAAAAAGAAAAGAAAGAGGAGAAGAAACAGGACCAGGATTCAGAAGAAGGGGAGGAGAGAAGAAAGTTAAGTAGAAGAAGAGTTAAAGAAAAAAGAGGAAAAGGGAGAGGGGGAACAAAGAAGAAGGGCAGGATGGGAGAACTTAGAAGGGGCAGGAAACACCTGCTCACCTCATACCTCGACAGAGTGTCCAGTGAAGAGGAATAATCAAATTTCTTTTTTTTTTTTTGCAGTACAGGGGACTGAACCCAGAGGCATTCTACCTCCGAGCTACAGCCCCAGCCCTATTTTTTTATTCTTTACTTTGAAACAGGGTCTCAGTTGTGGAGGGCCTCACTAAGTAGCTAAGGCTGGCCGCGAACCCGGATCCTCTGGTCTCAGCCTCCCAAGTACTGGGATTCCAAGCGTGTGTCACCATGCCTGGCTGAATTATCAAATTTCTGAAGCTATTCTCCCATGGATGTAGCTTATCACCACGACTTGGAAACTGAGGTTTGATAAAATACAGGCAAGAAAAATCTGACACTAAAAAGAGGCACAGCTGTGTGATGGAATATTTGCTGCTCAGAGTTTCAGTCCCAGTGTCTCAGCCACAAGGATATACTAAAGGAGAGCAAAATGAGAATGGAGCAGGCAGGAACAATACAGTGTCAGAGGGGAGGCCAGAGTAGGGCAAAAAATTCACAATGGCCACTGTGCACACTGGCCAAAGTGGAGACGGAGGAAAGACACACAGAGTGGTGATCTTGTGCACACTGTAGCTCAATGCACCAAGGCTGAGGTTGGTATAGGGTAGAGGAGAAGGTAAAAAAAAAATAAATTAAAGGGAGAATGGCCCCAAATTTTCCTTATACAATAACATAATAAGACCAGCAATGCACTGAATGACTTTAGCACAGACATGCTGTTGGGCAATAGAAAGAAAGAGAAAGAAAAAAAGAAAGAAAGAAAGAAAGAAAGGAGAAAAAAGGGGCAAATTAGAGAAGTAAACAAAGGAACATAACAACTCAAGGAGAAAGGCAAAAAATGAGGGCAAAGGTAAAATTAGAAAAGAACTGGTAAATATTTTAAAGGTTTTGTTGTTGTTTTTCTTTTCTTTCTTTTTTCTTTTACTTCTTTTTTTTTTTTTTTGTGGTCCCGGAGATTGAACCCAGGCCATGTGCATGCTAAGCAATATCTCTACCACAGGACTACATGCTACATGCCCAGACTTAAATGTTTTAGAAAAATCTAAACAAGACTAGAATTTGAGTAAGTGATATAGATGCTAAACTACAAATAATCAAATTGAATGTCAGGGAAGAACCCAAAGATTAGAACAGTTAAAGTAATACAATAGCTATGTAGGGCAAAAAGGGCTTTAAATAATCCAAGACTTAGAAATTGAAAACCCAACAAGCAAGAAATAAATAGAATTTAAAGATATAATAGAATTATTTTCCCTCTTAATATAAACATAAAAGCCAAAACGTTTCCCAGAAATGGACAGATATAAAGCTATTAACACTACAGCTATCATGGTAAGGTATTGAGGTTCAAGGACAAAGGAAGGATTATTAACGAATTCATGAGCAAAGCAAGTTACTTTCAAAGAACAGATAGGGGAATAGCCCCATTTTATTCTTGACAATCTAGGCAAAAAGATAAAATTAACAAAACTTTATTAGAAAGCAAGTGTGGGGGGTGTCTCACAAATAATATCCAAGTATGCATTTCTCCAATACACAGTAAACAGGAAAACATTTTAAACAGGAAAGATACAGCCTCCAAGAGCCTTTCTTAGATAAAGTTATTTGGTGACAAAAGCTGGTCTAGTAAGTGTAGAAACCATGGCAAAAGGTTGAGTGCCGCATATAAAAGATGCTAGAAAAAATATCCACACAGTTCTGTGTAGACAGATACTCTCCATGAAAATCTCCATGAATACTGCCCCATGAACCTTCTAGAAAAACCTTGCCAAAAACATGACCTAATGAGGTGAACTTGAATAGCAAATAAAAGAGTAAGAGTCAGAGGATACGCACTGAATACAATTAAGTGTTGTTATAGTTAGATAGAAAATGTCCCCTAAAGAGCTCATTTATTAATGTTTGGAACTGATGTAATTGAGCCATGAGGGTTGTAATCCCAACAGTGGATAAATCCATTATAATGGTGGTGACCCAAGCCAGTAGAGTGGGGTTGGAGGTGGGTCCCTGTGGGTTGCAGCCTTGGGGATTACATATGGTTCCTCCGCCCCTGAATCTCTCTCTTGCTTCTGGCCTCCATGATGTAAGGAGCACAGCCCATGTGCTCTCTCTCTCTCTCTGCTTCTCACCACCATGCCCTGAGATCTGTGGTCCCTGACCTCACATGGACTGAACCTGAAACTGTAAGATGATAAAACTGCTTTCCTCTATGATACGTGGTCAGTCTTTTATATTACAGTTGTAAGAATGCTGACAGATACAAGTGTATTCCTTAAGACAGAGTAACAGCTATGGATCCATGGGTATAGATGAGTTAAGTATTTTAAAACTTGAAAAATCAAAACACTAATTGGTCACATATGGAAAGTTATCTATGACTATGTGTCAATGAATTTTATCAATATCTTTCTGGTTTGGGCTATTGTCTTGTTCTTTTGTTAAATAGAAATAGAATTTAAATGATGTTTTTTTTAAAAAAATAAGATGATAGCAAATCACCCCCTATTTTCAAATTTATTTTTTATTACAAAATTCTTTTAACTTTATTTTTGTCTGTGTAGAGAAATAGCCGAAGAGATACTAATCTAATTGTCCTTTCTGAGGGATTTTGAAAACTACTTCTCAGGGATGTTATTTCTTTCTTTTCTTTCCTTCTTTTTTATTTCCTTTCTTTCTTTCTTTGTAATGTGGTAATGGGTATGGAACCCAGGGGCATTCTACCTCTGAGCTACAGCCACAGACCTTTTTTAATTTTTGTTTTGAAACGGGGTCTCACTAGGTTACTTAGAATCTTGCTACTTGCTGAGTCTATCCTTGAACCTGTGATCCTTCTGCCTCAGCCTCCCAAGTGCTGGAATTATGGGTAGTGTCACTAGGCCCCAAAGGAATGTTATTTATTTATGTAACTCATTCTACCCAAGTAATAAGATAGGGCACAACCAACATTTGAAAACATACCCAAGTTCTGATAACCTGTGCCTGTTCTCAGCCATGCCTCTCCTAGTTTCTGACTTTTCTTACACTTCCTGGCATTCCTTGGCTTGTGGGAGCATCACACCCACCTCTGCCTTCACATGGTCCTCTTTCTTCCCTCTGTTCCTGCGTCTCCAGATCTCTGTCCATAGGAAGACACAAAACACTGGGGTCGGGGAACACCCTAAGCAAGCCTGACCTCATTTACCTCCATCACTTTTATTGTTTCTTCTTATTAAGGGTCTGCAAAGACCCTGATCCAAATAAGGTTGCATTCAGAGGCACCAGAAGTCGAGACTTCAAAGCATCTTTTGTTCAAAACCTGGGTGTTAGTATTAGGTTGAACCACCATTTTTAACCAAAACAATATAGCATTCGGATATCATTCCACCTCCTACATGCGTCTGCAAACTCGTCTGTAACTTAACTCCTCTATCATCTAGATATTCTGGATGAAGTGCTACAGCTTCTACACCAGCGCCCGCTGCTTCACTTTGTACCACTATGCGATGGAGACAGCTGCTTTCCTCGGACATCAAGAGCCACCGTCTGCCAGCTCCAGACATTCCTCCTGCAGCTTCCTCAGGTCTCTCCATCTGCAGAAAATGGGAGGAGGGGCCACGCTCTGGAAATTGCTCTGCCTTTCTCTGGAATGGCTCTTATTATTTCCCTCAAACATGTCTCCTTTGCATCTGCAACTGAGGTCTCGCTTTTGGCCAGTCTCACTGTTCAACATGCCTGCCTCGTGAAGCTTCATCACGGCTAGCTTTGGTTTTAGTGAGAGGTGGGTGATTATCCCTTCCAAGGAGCATTTAGAAGCCACTATAGATGTACTAGTTGGCCTATGTTCACTATTGCTATATGTCAGGGAACAGGAAGGCTGGAGGAGAGGGAGAGAGGCAGGCGAATGGCCAGTCTGAGCAGGTAGGACACACAGAGCATTGACAACAATGTTTGCCATCTCATATGGGTGACTCACGGGGCCCCTGAAACCACGATGATAGTTAACAACAAGGATCCCTGATCACAGATCATGATAAGATGTATAATAATGGTGATGAAGCACGAAATAGTGTGAGAATTACCAAAGTGTGACACAAAGACGCCAGGTGAGCACACACTGCTGGGAAACTTGTTCCACACGAGGTGGCCAGGAACCTTCAACTTGTAAAATATGCAACACCTGAGAAGCGCAAGAAAGAGAAGCACAAGAAAACATGGTACGCCTGTATTTGTAACTGTGTGTTAAATTGCAATCTGTAACCCACCCTCATAAGATTGCCCAGAGGCCTGAACACCAATACTTGGGTCTCAACCCAGATGCAGCGAGATCTCTATTGAGATCAGGGTCTGGGAGCCTACATTCTAAAGTAGCTGTCGGGCCATCTTTATGCTGGTATCACAACCCACTGCTCTGCTCTGGGCGGTCCTATACCCTCCTCCAGCTATATTTCCTCTCTCTCTCTCTCTCTCTCTCTCTCTCTCTCTCCCTCCCTCCCTCCCTTCCCCATCCCACTTTTCTGTCTGAGTCAAGCACTGCCCTAATTGCTTTACATGTGTAAACTAATTTACAGGTATTAACTAAGAGGAACAGGCCAATCTTACAGCATCTGCTATTGAGCCACACTCTTGGTGTGGGCCACTTACTTAGAACTAAATCGATTTTACACTCTTGGGATTCTCTAAAATAGATAGGACAGGACAGACACGTTGCCACAAGAGCTTTGCAGGTGAGCAAGGTACGAAAAGCATCAGTAAGTCTGGGTAGAGTCAGATCAGGAAAGATTTCGCAGATCAGAAGCCAGATTATACAGTCTCTTGGCATTGCTCTATTCTCTAGGGGATCTGAATCTGTCAGAACTGGTACATATTGAGCAGGTGCTAGTAAATTATGCACCATGGCATACACACAATTCAACTTCTGCTCTGCGAATTATCTCTATAATGACATCTACAGAGGCTGTTTGGCCAACTAAAGTCCTGGTTGCTAGAGGGTCACTATGAGCTGACACTAGGAGGGTCACTCTGGGAATGGCCTAGGCTCTGAGATTCTTACATACACGTGCCCCAAGGGGCAGGACTTTAGCGCTCCAGTGTACCTAGAACCCTCACAGCTAACTGGAGAAGAGCTCATCTGATCTTTAAAAGACAAAGTAATTGGCGAATGCCATTTTCCTCTTCTCTCATTTCAATCCCTTTCTTTCCTTTAATATTTTCTTTTAATTTGCTTTCTTAATGCTTCATGATTTTCTTGGCACGTCTAATGGCATTGAGAGTTGCAAGCCACCATTGCTAATGAGGGATGTTTACCCCTAAGATAAGATTTCTACTAGACATCTCAGTGATGGCCTGTGGTATTTTATGAGAAAATAGAAGTAAAACAGCTCTCAAAATATATCTTAAAGAGCGGGGCATGGTGGCGCACGCTTGTAATCCTAGTACTTGGGAGGCTGAGACAGGAGGATCGCAGGTTCGAGGACAGCCTCAGCAATGTAGTGAGGCTCTCAGCAACCTAGTGAGACCCTGTTTCCAAATAAGAAATAAAATCGGTCTGGGGGTATAGCTCAGAGGTAGAATGCCTCTGGGTTCAATTCCCAGTACCACACACACAAAAAAAAAATGTGTCTTAAAAATGTGTCTATTAAAATAGAGAAGATAAGACACTGGGTTAGAAACCAGAGATAGGATCCACACCGTGACCTTCAATCAGTGCCAGGCTTCTGGCCACCCATAAAGGATTAATAAAATTAGCTTTATGCTTCAAATTAAAGGGATAGAAAGAAGCAGGGGTCAGCCTCAATGAAAGGAAGCCAGCCCAGAGAGAGCCGAAAGAAGACAGGCACGCGGATCTGAGTGGCTGGTGGTAAAATTCGTCTCTGTAAAATTTACAAGTAGAATACTACAAGCTGTGGGCTGTGATGAGCTCCCTACACGTGTGTCTGTGGGTTCATCACCTCCAGAGGAAGGCGCAGAGACCTGTGACCTCAGTCATGGTTCCATTAGTAATGTCTGGGGGAGCCTCAAATTCCTGGTTAACTTCAAATGATATAAAGTTTCCTGTTTAAAAAACAACAACAACAACATAATATGACAAGTAGGCTAGAGTCTATGAATAGATGGAATAAAAATAGTTTTTAAGTTGGTATCTGAAATGATCCTTTTCTTCATCTAAAAGTTTTAGTAAGAGTTGTGAGTTCAGAGACCTTTTCAGTAGTTGCAAAACCTCACAATTTGCTAATTTCATTTTCTTCTAATTCATTTCATTCTCTTTGGAACTTGAAGACAGACTTGATAGCCTGAACTCTGTTTAAACAGGATTTTAGGTAAAAGATAAAATTATGTCTTGGAAGTATCTTAGCTCTAAGGGAACACATCTATTTAGTATATAATATCTGAACTTCTCTTGACAATTATTTACCATAGTTCAACATTCAAATAAAGTACTATATACATCTTTTGTATGAATGATGACTACATTCTTTGGTTTCAGTACTGGGGACTGAACTGAGGGGCGTTCTATTTCCGAGTTACACCCCCAGCCCTTTTTATTTATTTATTTATTTATTTATTTATTTATTTATTTTGAAACAGGATCTAAGTTGCTGAGGGTCTCTCTAAGTAGCTGAGGCTGTCCTCAAACCTACAACCTTCCTTTCTCAGCCTTCCAAGTCCTGGAATAAAACATGGCTTGTATGAATACATTCTTAAATCAATGATACTCTGTTCACTTATAATGAGTATACATTTTCGCTATGGCTGACTTTTAAGTGGTCTTTGCATATTCTGGATCTATATGCTTTATCTAAGGTGTTCTTTAGTAATATTCTTTCCCGGTTTTTTCTTTATTTTCTCTATTTCACAAAGCAAAAGATTTGAACTTTAAAAATTCCAATTAATTTTTATTTATGAATCATATTTTTGTGTATTGTCTAAAGACCAATTGTCAATCCAAGGTCACACATAATTTCTCCTCTTTTTCATTAGACGTTTTGTAGTTTCACCTTATAGATTTGAAGTTTGATTAAATTTAATTGATTTTACACAAGATGTGAATTATAAGTTGTATTTTAATTAACATATTTATTTACATATTAACATATAATTGATCTAGAGCCATTTATTGAAAAGACTATCCTTATCGCACTTTTTTTTTACTTTTTGCAAAATTCAGTTACCTATATTTGTTAGGATCTGTTTTTGATATGGTGCCCAAGCAGATAAAAAGAATTTTCCATTTCTCTGTTGCTGTCCCCTGTTAATTCATTAGCATCATATTCTCCTTTAATTCACTTTCATGCCTTTAAACCTGTAAATGCACTTTTAATAGCATATCTGCATTTTTTTAAACCACTATTTCTGGGACTAACCACGCACAGTTTCTGTTGATTTGCTTGTTTCCTGTTGTGTATGACACTCTCCTGTTTCTTTGCATGCCAGTAATTTTTCTTTGAAAACTGGGCATTAAGATAAAGCATTGTGTATTCTTCTGAAAATCATTAGCTTGCTTCTTCTCCCCATTCTTAATTGTCTGGATTCAGAATGCAAACTTTGTAGGTTCTACATTGGCAGCTGCTCAGTCCTATGGTTTGCTTGTGGACCCCACCCTGTTGCTTTTTAACCAGCCCTCCTGTGAATCTCTCCTGTGCCCAGGAAGTGGTTCTTCGAGGAGATGAGGCACCCTCTTTTGAGATTCCCTTGTTTCTAAGGATTTCCTCATAGTTTGCTTCTTTGATCTCTCAACTCGATAACAGGTCTTATTCTCGGTCACCTAAACTGAGTAAAAATGATCTTTTTGTAGAGGGAGCCACGCCAAGAGATGTCCTGTGCATGTATGAATGTGTCCTTTTGAATCTTACTATGATGTATAATTACATTGCACCAATAAAAGGAAACAGGAAAGAAAAAGAAATGCATTGCATCACAGTTCTGTCTCCTGGTGACTCCCGTCTCTAGAGGAGATTCCTCTCAGCTGTGTTTACTTGCTATTCCTTTAGGGTTTGCTCATAAATGTGCAGCTTAACCATGATTCAGATCAGTGGGGAGATGTAACTTTAAATTTGGTCCCACTCCTGTTTCTTAGACTGCTAAGATTTCTCCATTAAATGTTTAAATTTCCTAATGTTTTCCCATCCTAGAAATATGATCGTTGATAGTTGCTGATAGCTGCTGATAGTGCTGGGAAAGCTGTGGAGTACCCCATCCCCCAGAGGGGCTTTCCCACTCCCTCCATTGCTGAGTGGCTTGGGCAGCGCCTTCAGGCCAGGAAGCAATGGATGCACAATCCTCACTCTTCTACCTGTTTCCTGAGATGGCAACTTCCTCTCCCATCTGTCTGTCTTGGAAGTTTGCCAGTTACTGTTTTATTTGGTATTTGCAGGTGGATGGATTCACTAGTCCACCATGAAGAGAAACTAATAATTTATTTTTATCTGGATTTTGCCAGTTGGTTATAACGTGCCCAAGTAGTGTATATCTGTGTCGGGGCGGGCTGTGAATCTATGTGTGTTGTTTAATGCTACCTCCCATTTGATGAGTTTGCTATGTTGACGGGGGCTATTCCTTAAATCAGTGTGGAAAATTCCGGGCAAGATTCTACAACGTATCTTCTTGCTCCATTTTCTCTCTTCTTCTTTCTGGAACTCCAACATGAGACTCGTTGATTCTGATTCTCGTTGATTCTGAAGCAAAGGCTTCACCGCATTTTGTTTTCTTTAGCTTATTTTTAATTTGTTCTCATTTTCCTTTAGTTTGGGTAATTTTTAGTGATCCCTCCTCAAAGTAACTAAGCCTTTCTCTTGTGGATCTCATATGTTATTAATCACATCTGCTGCTTTATTTTGCTTTTTCAGATGTCACATTTTTCAGGTGCTAGGATGACAGTTTTGATGCCGTTTCTAATTCTTTCCATTTCACTTATCTCGTCTAACATCTGATTCTCTTCTCTTGACTATGTTCTTTTCACTTTTCTTGATTGTTTCTCTTTTGACTATTATCTTAATTCTATATATTTCTCGCAGTTCTTGATAGCATGCTAGACATTGCCTTTAAAAGTACAGTAGAGCCGGGCGTGGTGGCGCACGCTTATAATCCCAGTACTTTGGGAGGCGGAGACCGGAGGATCGGGGTTCGCGGCCAGCCTCAGCTCTCTCGCTCTCTCTCTCTCCCTGTCTCTCTCTCTCTCTCTCTCTCTCCCTATCGTTCTCTCTCTCTCTCTCTCTCTCTTTCTACTTAGTGAGGCCCTCTGCAACTTCGTGAGACCTGGTTTCAAAATAAAGTATAAAAAGTAGGGCCGGGGGCATAGCGTGGAGGTAGAACGCCCCTGCGTTCAATCCCCGGTACCACAAAAAAATAAAATAAAATAAAATAAAAGTACAGTAGAACTAACAGTAAATAAACATTGAAATCGCAAGAGGTATTCTTATTTTCCATAATCTTTCTTTCATTCAATATATTTATTTCATGATACACAATTCACTTTATAAAACACTAGGAGTATTCATTGTCAGAAATTAGGAATCTTCAATGTAAATAGCTGGGGGAGTTTTAAATATTTCAGACTACTTTGTAGTCAAAAAGACTACAAAGGACTTCAGGGAAATTTTATGATAAAGTCTTTGTGAATCAAAATTCATTTTGCAATACCAAGACAATCCTAGCTTTAAAATATCATATTTCAAATATCAGATTGTCTCAAAGCAAAAAATACCTCCCTCCCAAAAAAAACACTATGTATTTAAGTATATGCTTCCAAAAAGTATAAGAAAGGCATGTCTAATAATACCTCTAGTCAGATTCCTGTGTGACAGAAAGAAACTCTTCGAGAAAGGGATGTCTGGTTTCAACAACATTCTTGTTAGAAATTAGATATGTCTACCCAAACACCCTGTAGAAATAAATGAACTAATTGTTTTGTTTTGTCTCAGTCAGTGTCCTCACCCATTGTGAACTAAACACCAGACACACACACAAATTAGAGGAAGAAAGGTTCATTTGCCTATGGGTCTAGAGATTTTAGTATATATATATATATATATATATACACACTAAATATATATATATATACATATATATATGACATATACAGACATATACATACACAAATAGATACAAGAATATATAAGTGGAATACACACATAGATAAAAGAATATATATATATATTATTACATATAATGTGATATATATTATATATATTACTGTATATATATACACACATTATATTTATACTGGCTGCCAAATAGAAGCCTGGGCTTTAGGTCCTTGGGGCATGACGGAGGGAAGCAGAAAGAGACAAGGGGAAGGGGTGAGGGACATCTGTAGTCCCCAAGGCCACATCCACAGGGGCCTACCTCCAGCAATGCCTTGCCTCCAGAGGCCACACCCCCAGGGACCCACCCCTAAGCATGCTGCCTCTGGAGCATGAGATCCAAGTGACATTTTACTTTCAAATCATAACACATTTCAAGTGAATTTATTTCTTTATTGTACTTGTAAAGTTACGAGTGAAGACATGGTGTGTTATTATATCTAGAGGCCAAAAAATATGTGCAAATTACAATCATTTGACCCTTTGATTTTTGTTGTCATGATGGTATCTGTGATCCATAAGAGAGTATCTCTGTGGGAGCAACGTTCCATGGACCCACAAGTCAATAAACAGGGCTCACCAGTGAATTTAGACTGGGTCACTCTAGGACTCTCCCTGAAACCCAAAGTTATTTGTTAGATTTTATAGTGCTGCCCAACCCAAAGGAAAAGAGAGCCAGAGAAGAAAAAGGAAAAGAAAGATGGCCCTTTGTAGAAATCACCTCCATCAATTTAACTAACTGCTGTGAAGGTTAAATTGCTTTTCATTTGTTCTTTTTCTCTTTTATACAGTTAGTCGAGTCCACTTCCTGTTAACATTATAAAGTGCCATTAATCTGTTTACTCAATAATCTTTCAGTTAACACTAAACCACCTAGGTATTAAGTATCTCTGACATGAGTTTTACTTTAATGACTTTTCTTTGATCTACATGTTTTATAAGCTAGTTCAGAATATGTTAAATCGAAAGGTTTCATAAGTTTTAATTAGTACAGTGATACTAAGCACAGTAAATACTTTATGCAAATACTTGGTGCATACAGACATAGAACTGCTTTAAATAATATTCTCTACTCAGCCCTGACAATGTTTGGCTAAATAAGTGGTAGTTACAGTGGAATTACTAGCATAAATACTAATATGGAATTGGATTGACATGTGAAACATATTTTTATGCATGCTCTAATTCCAAAGACAGGGAAAATTTTTTATTATTATTATTAACACATTAATTATACAAAAGAATGGAACTGACTGTGACACTTCCGTACATGCATATATCATGCATTGATCACGTCCATCCACCCTTCTTCTACCATTTTCCCTGCTGCTCCCCAAAGACATATTTAATGGGAAGCAAAAAGTACTTTTGCAAAAGATTCCCCATCACCTTAAACAAGGAAGCTTTTATTTGAGAGTGATTCAATCAAACTTAGTTGATGTCAAATGGAACAGAGTGATGATCCCCTGCTTGTTCATGCAAGGTAAAGCCAAAAAGGTTTTTACAAATTACCAATAATATTCTGTTTGTATATGCTATGTGTGGAAAATACATAGTCAAAGCTGGAAATGTCTGAAGAATTGTATCAACAGTCTGAGTTTAAGTAAATGCTTCACATCTCGTTATCTCAAGCAAACAGAAGGGAGCCTTTGAGAAATTAACTTGCCTTCACATGAGTTGAATGGTCTGTTTATTCAAAAGTGAAGACGCGTTGTCTATTTCTGTTTCCTCCCCGGTATTAGCGGGGCTCCTTGCCTGGCACCACATTCATGCCAATCAAAGAGTCTGCAGTGATGTTCAGAAGGAACCAGGAACTGCCATCGCATACTTTGTGCTTAGAAATTATCAGTGCGGTGCCAGCTCGTGAAAGAAAGAGACCAGGTTTTTGGCATATTTCAGAGAAGGCAATTGTTCAAAGAAAAATTTTAATGCAAAGCATTTAAGATAATGTTATGTAAATAAGCAATCAGACTTACTGGAGTTTTGGCAGTTTTTATTTTCCTTCATTTTCTTAACTGTGATTTTGCATTGAAAGTTTTTCTTCTTACTTCTTGGAGTTCTGCACAATCTTATTATTTCCTCTGGATATTTTCTTTAAGAGAGGCAACAGCTGCGTGATACTGATAAACTCTAAGAAGGCTAAAATGCACGACATCTGCTCTGGCTTCTGTCTGAGTGGACCAGATACAGAAGCTCTGAGTTGGCACTATTTCTACTGTGAAACCTTCATCTCTCTTTTATGTTGAAAATGCAGTAAATGTACACAGTAATGCTCCCTAAGTATCTTAGCAGTTTGGTATTACAATAATCTTCATGGCTAGTATATTACAACTGAATTTGATAATGTAAGTTAGACTCAAAAATAATGAATGATTGAATTGTCAAGATGAATCCATAAAAATATTCCTCAATAACATCATTCCTGTTCCACAGTTCTGGTTTCTTTCAGTCCAAACCCAAGCAAGCCATCTACGGAGGCTTTGTTAGGCCGGTCAGATCAGGAAAGGCACAGAATAAAATAAAATGGCATAAAATCATGAATGAACTCTCAAAGGAGGAAGAAATTATATGCAGATGTCAAAAACAAAACAAAAATAAAAATTAATCAGAGCAATATATCAAATAAGAGCAAAACTGGAAAAAATGTTTGCAACCCAACACCAGAAAGAGAACATATTTTTAATAGATAGCTTCTTAAAAATAAAAATGCTAATGGAAAAAAGAGATGTATAGTTAATTTACAGAAAATATAGTCAATAATTATATAGAAACCACTTAACTCACTAATAATCAAAGAGACATAAACAAATTCTTATTAGTCAATAGTACTAAAGGTGCAGAAGGATGGGGGCCTGGAACCTTCCTGGCGACTGGGAAAGTGGGTTTTATTTTATTTTTTTTAACTTTTTATGTTCATTTATTGGTGCATTGTAATTATACATTTTGATATTTGTCAGGGTATGAACATCATACATGCACACATTGCACATTTAGCCCTCCCTCCAATCCCACCCTATTCCCTCCCCCTTCCCTCCCTTTCATGCTCCGGATAGTGATTGAGTCTTATAGGTTTGTGTATGTACATCATGTGCTATAGTGTGTTTCCCTCCACTCCCCTCCCAACTCCCTCAGTTAGGTCACCTTCTTTGT
>PVJS01015939.1:0-38153 GCA_004027185.1 Glis glis
AAAAAAAAAAAACAAAGTAGCCAGGAGTGGTAGCCCAGGTTTGTAATCCCAGTACCTGGGAGGCTGAGACAGGTGGATCATTGCAGGTTTGAGGCCAGCTTTAGCAATTTAGGGAGGCCCTCTACAACTTAGCATGACCCTGTTTCAAACTAAAAAAAAAAAGTAGGGCTGGGGGTGTATCTCAGAGATAAAATGCCCCTGGGTTCGATCCCCAGTAACCCCCCCCACACACACACACACGAAGTAGAAGTTCTGTGTTGAAAAGTAGAATTAATGAAGTAAAACAAATTCACTAGCGGGCTCAATAACATACTTGACTAAGTATCACCCTTGCTACTTTTTTATTGTTGTTAATTGCACAGTGTTTTCCTTATTCTGTTACTTTCTACTTTACCATGTTTTGAACCTGAAGTGTGACCCCTTGAAGTTACCATATGGTTGGAGCTTGTTCTTTTGTCCAGTCTGACAATGTTCACATTTTTAATGGAATGTCTATTACAGTCATACTTAATAGAATAATTTATATTGCTGGATTTATATATGATATGTACACACACACAAACACATGCACGCACACACTGGGGATTGAATCCAGGGGGCATTCTACTTCTGAACTACACTCCCAGTCCTATTTTATTTTTTATTTTGTAGTAGGGTCTCACTAAGTTGCTGAGGGTCTAGCTAAATTGCTGAGGCTGGCCTCAAATCTGTGATCCTCCTGTCTCAGCCTCCCAAGTACTGGGATTATTGAGGTTTGCCACCACCCTTATCTCTATTTTTCCCTGGATATTTTAAATTATTTTCAAAAATTATGCCAGGTGCAGTGGCACATGTAAGTAATCCCACTGCTTGGGAGATTGAGACAGGAGAATCACAGGTTCGAGAACAGCTTCAGCAATTTAGGGAGACACTGTGGGGGTTTATCTTGGAGGTAGAACTCTTCTGGATTCAATCCCCAGTACAAAAGAAAAAATATTCCTACTGGTTATTCTAGTCAGTAAAAAATAAACCTTAACTTATTATAATCTTCTTCATATTAATATTGAGTTAAATCCCTGGGAAGTATGGGAATTTGGCTCTAATATAAGTTAATTAATTCCCCCATATTTTTGTCATTACTATCATATGTATCACATCTATAATAAGAATAAAAACTGTAGTGTTATATTCATTTTTTCTCAAATTTATTGATTTTTCATGAATGCTTTTTAAATAAAGTAGTATTTTTTTTAAAAACTCTATAATAGCAGTAGTCAATTACTGCAAAAATAAATCCACACAAAAACATTGTTTAATGCAACCTTAAATTAAAAAAAAATTAAAGAGATAAACTATATAGTAATGTGGATTTTCATGACTACATATTTATAATTTTTATCACTCTTCATCTTTTTCTGTAGGTTTCACTTATTAAGAGCCTCATGTCAATTTCTTTTAAACTGAAGGGCATCCTTCAGTATTACCTGAAGTGGCTATATATTATCAGTGATTTCTTCCAGTTTTTACTTTTCTGGGAATGTCTTAATTCGATGTTTAGTTCTGAAAGGTAGTTTTGATAAATATAGAATACTTCTAATAACCTCTCCCCCTTTTAGCAGTTTGGACATATCATTCTAATATCTTCTAACCATTCTTCTTTCTACGGAATAGTCAATCATTAACCACATTGTTGCTTTCCTATATTGATTTGTCTTATTTTTTGCTCATTACTTTTAGAATTTTTTTTTTTTTTGGTCTTTGTCTTTCAGGCCATTGATCATGATGCGTTTAAGAGTTTAAGAGTTAATGTTTTTGCTTATCCTCCTTGAGGTTCATGGACATTTTAAATCTTAGATTAATATTTTTCATCAAATTTTTGAAGTCTTTTGTCATCATTTCTTTGCACATTTTCTTCCTCTGTTTTTTTTTTTTCTTTCGGTACTGGGCATTGAACCCAGGGGCATTCTACCTCTGGGCTACACCTCCAGTCCTATTTTTTATTCTTTATTTTGAAACCGGGTCTCACTAAGTTGCGGAAGGCCTCACTGAGTAGCTGAGGCTGGCCGCGAACCCAGATCCTCCGGTCTCAGCCTCCCAAGTACTGGGATTACAAGCATGTGCCACAACACCTGGCAATTTTCCTCCTGTTTATTTCTCTCCAAACCAAGTCTACACCGCTGGCAGCAGAGCTCTTGGTGTGCAGTCAAGCTGCACTGCAACACTGACAGTCTCCTCGCATGAGCTGAGGGTGGAGGCTGGGCAATCCCAGGCAAGAAGGCCGTGGGCTCCTCTTGTTCGTCTCCCGATTTGTACAAATTCTTCATGAGTAAATGTTTCTCAGTGTGCTGTTTATTTTGGTTGGTATCCAGAGCCTGAAAACCATAGCTTTAAAGGAAATGTGATTTTCACTTCTCTTAGGGGAAATTTTTTTTATTTAACTGTTCTTGCTGGCATATCCAGAAGGCAGAGATTTTTTTTTCTTCTTTTGGTAATGAAGTCTCTCACAGCATGCTACTGGTCATTCACATATCACAGATTTTTTATATGATAATAAAAATAAAATGTAGGTATTTTCTAAACTTCCTTTCTGTTTCCTTTAGAGTATCATTTCCATATGTATGCCTTATGTTTTCATAGGCACTCCTGTTTTTCAGTAACTTATTTTTCAAAGCACTTTTAAACATTTTTGATTTATTCCCATATGTAATGAGATTTATGCAAACTGAGTTTCGCCAGTGAAAAGATGTGTGAATTATATGTGGTTTTGTACTTTATCCACTAACGTGCTAGGGCTGGTCTCATTGTCTCCTTCCCACCAAGAAACAAAAGTCCATGCCTGAATTAAAGATGGAAACAAGATTTTAATTTCTATTTCATATCCTAATTTCTATTGCTTAGCAAATTTATCTGTTTATGATGGACTGGCCTGAGGTGCATTCTAAATATCTGAGGGGAAGATAAATTATATTATAAAAATTATGAATATTGCTTTGAGGTTTTATTATAGATTTATTTTGTTGTAAATGAGACAACACTAAAAATAACTAAACTGTTCCCTCTTTTTCTACTGGTTTTCAGAAGTGTTCTGGCAAATGCCACCTATCCATCCCTAATTTCTGTTTACTATATTTCTGAAGTGTTAGGATATGAATGGTTATAGAACAAAATTTAAATAACAAGGAAATAGGACATGGCATGGTGGTAATTTTCAGAATAGTTTGAATCAATTTCTGTTTCAGAAATGACTTACTATGAAGCTGGGTATGGTGGCACACACCTGGAATCCTGGTACTTGGGAGGCTGAGATAGGAGATTTGCAGAATCAAGGCCAGCCTCAGCAGCTTAGTGAGAACCTCAGCACCCTAGAGAGACCCTGTTTCAAAAGAAAAAATAAAAAGGACTACTAGGGTTGTGGCTCAGAGGTAGAATCCCCTGGGTTCAATTCCCTGCATTACAAAAAAAATAAAAAGAAAATGACTTACTATGAATTAAAGAAAGGTATCAGTTCTAGAGTTTTTTGCATTACCCTGAATAGTCAAATATTAGAAAATTAGAAGAAAAATTATTACTTTTACTACTAATGTCTTGGGAAACAGTATCACTCTGTTTTGGAATCCATAATTTTTATTCAGAATAGTTTGGTCTGGAGTATTGAATAATTACATTTACCCGATTCTCTCAACTAGCTAATGAGTGTTTTTGGTGCTGACTTCATCTTTTCTGTATTTTTGTGAGTTCATATGTACTTTAATGGGAACTTAAGACATATTGCTATGGCCTCAAATGATATGAGTACAAAATTGATTTTAAGAGTGTGACAAATAAGCTCACAACCCATTAAAACATTTATAAAAAGACTGAAAGAAAATGGTTTAAGTTTAAAGATATTTTAATTTATAAAAATTTTTAATTTTTAAAATGTTTGTTTATTTATTGTGGTACTGGAGATTGAACCCAGGGATACTACCACTGGCAATATCCCCAGCCCTTTTTAGATTTTATTTTGAGACATGATTTTTCTTTTTTTTTTTTTTTTTTTTTTTTTTTTTTTTGCGTTACCGGGGATTGAACCCAGGGGCATTCTACCTCCGAGCTACACCCCCAGCCCTATTTTTTATTCTTTATTTCAAAACAGGGTCTCACTAAGTTGCAGAGGGCCTCACTAAGTAGCTGAGGCTGGCCTCGAACCTGGATCCTCCGGTTTCTGCCTCCCAAGTACTGGGATTACAAGCATGTGTCACCACACCTGGCCTTGAGACACGATTTTTCTAAACTGCCAAGGCTGGCCTTGAACTTACAATCCTATTGCCTCAGCCCAATAAACCTGGTTTATAATGATTATTTTGTTTGTTCGTTTTGCTTTTTTTTCCTTCTTGGTAGTGGAGGTTGGACCCAGGAACATTCTACCTACAAGCTAACCCTCCTGCCCTATTTTATTTTTTATTTTGAAACAGGGTCTCACTAAGTTGCTGAGCCTGCTATCGAACCTGTGATCCTCCTGTAGTAACCTTTCAAGTACTGGGATTACAGGCATGTACCAAGATGCACAGAATCTTTTCTTTGTTTTTTTTTTTTCCATGGTTGGTACTATGAATTGAACCCAGAGGCATTCTACCTCTGAGCTACACCCCCAGACCTAATTTATTTTATTTTTGAAACAGGCTCTTGCTGAATTGCTGAGGCTGACTTTGGACCTGCCATCCTCCTGTCTCAGCCTCCCAAGTACTGAGATTGTAGGTGTGCACCACCATAACTGTCTATGATTATTTTTAATTGGATATTTTGATTATATGAAAAAATGAGTATATCTACACTGTGATACTAACTGTAAATTGATTGTAACATTCATTTGAATTATCTCAAATACATTTAGGATCTTTGAACAATAATTTTCTTTTTTAAAGTATCAGATATAGAAATTAAGTATACAGATATTTACATATATAAGTATATTCAAATGGAAATATGAATATTTGTATATATAATAATATAAATGTTATTTTTACTTTCCTAAATATGATAAAATTAAAAACTACAAAATATTAATTATTTTGATAATAACTATATAAGTATGGTAAATCCATGCATTTTAATGCAGTATAGTTTATTAAAAATCATATTAGGGTGGGATTAGTTTAAATACTTGACCGTTTTCAAAGTATATGTATCTCATCAGTAATTAGAACAATAACAGAAAGGGAACTATTATTCTGCACCAAAAATAGAAAGCAAAAGCTTTAGAATACTAGTCAAAGTTTTAGCATAATATAAATTCTAATATTATATTTCCTAATATAATCCCTTTGTTAATGAAAATGCATACCTCCCTTAGTCTATTCAGACTAAAAAAAAATTAAATACCACAGACTGAGTGGCTTATAAACAAGAAATTTATTTCTTAGAGTTTGGGAGGCAGAAAAGTCTAAAATCAAAATGGGGACAGATTCCATTTTTGATGAGGGCTCACTTCTTGATGGACAGCTTTCTTACTCGTCTCATGTGTCAGGAGAAGAAAAGTGTAACCTCTTGGGTTCTTTTATAAGGGAACTCATGACCAAATTACCTCCTAACGGCCCTACATCCTAATACCATCACCTTTGGGGTGATAATTTTAGCACATGACTTTTTCTGGAACATAACCATTCAAACCACAGGAATACTAATTGATAATAATAATAGATAAGATGATCATTGAATACCTAAAATATTATAGATACTTATGTTTCATAAGTATTAAATCATTTAATTCTTATAGAAACTATATAAATTAGGTACTATCTTTGCATTTTTGTAGATTAGGAAATAAGCACAGATAAGTTAGGTAATGTTTCTAAATTCATATAAACTAGGAAGTAGCAGGATTGGGGATTAAATTCAGCTCCAAGGGCCATACTACAAAAAACAGACTTTGAGCCGGGCGTGGTGGCGCACGCTTGTAATCCCAGTACTTTGGGAGGCGGAGACGAGAGGATCCGGGTTCGCGGCCAGCCTCAGCTCTCTCTCTCTTTCTCTCTCTCTCTCTCTCTCTCTCTTTCTCTCTCCTTAGTGAGGCCCTCTGCAACTTCGTGAGACCCGGTTTCAAAATAAAGCATAAAAAATAGGGCCGGGGGTGTAGCGCGGAGGTAGAACGCCCCTGGGTTCAATCCCAGGTACTGAAAAAAAAAAAAAAACAGCCTTTGAATTTATGGATATCTGTTTACTCTGGATAGCTGTAAAGAAATTCAATAATTATTAATTAGCAATTTGTATTGATGAACAAGACCCTCATGTTCTTGAATTAAATTTAGTACATTTCAGTTTATGCATTTAAAAGTCACTAGACTTGATTCACACTCTAGTCCTGCACTGTCATTGAGACATAGGCAGAGTCAGGAAGGGCGAGATTCCTAATTCTGATGTCACTCTTTCAGAAACCAGTCTGCAATGTCTTCCCTGCTGATCCCTTAGGAAATAGGATTGCTGCATGGAACCTATTGACATTGGTTGAAAATAAAAGCTCAGTAATTGCAAGGTGCTTTCTACTTCATCTTTCTGCCTCTCTAAATTTCAAATAGTCTTTCTATCTATTCCAAATTCAAGTACAATTTCAGTCAATATCTATTCCCTCACTTTGTCAAACAGCATTTGTAATTCACTCACAGGTAAGTCTTATGCTTTTAGGCAGATAAATGGTGCGAAATCTGGCTAAATATTTTTCCCTTGCTCCTGTTCATCTTCCTTCTATTCCACAACCATCATATCCCAGATGCTAAGATTATGTTTATTTTAACATTTCCCAGAGGCAAAAGCATCTCTATAATTCTTACTATGGTTAAATTTAGATTTGTATGAATATCATTATATATTTTTTTGAAGTAGCTTTGCCAGATTTAGATTTTCTTTATATATTTTAAAAATTGTGCCGGGCATGGTGGCGCACGCTTGTAATCCCAGTACTTTGGGAGGCGGAGACCGGAGGATCCAGGTTTGCGGCCAGCCTCAGCTCTCCTCTCTCTCTCTCTCTCTCTCTCTCTCTCTCTCTCTCTCTCTGCCTGTCTCTCTCTCCCTACTTAGTGAGGCCCTCCGTAACTTCGTGAGATCCAGTTTCAAACTAAAGTATAAAAAACAGGGCCGGGGGTGTAGCGCGGAGGTAGAATGCACTGGGTTCAATCCCCAGTACTGCAAAAAAAAAAAAAATTGTTAAAAAGTCATGTAGATGATCAGATTTAAAATAAGCAAACAATAATGGCAAAACTTGAAAAATGGTTCACACATTTGAATGTCTTATTTAACCTATTTCATCATGTTGTAGGCTTTTACTCATGTATTAGAACACTAAAGCACATTCAGAGAAAATTAATATGCATGAGAATGAGAAAGAAGTAATGGGCATATTTTTAAATGGACATATTAGAATTTATACTGACATGAAATTACTGATACCTGCATTATTTTTGTTTGCTAATTCATTTTCATTTTCGTTTTCAAAAGAGCCACACAAATAATAATGGGTAGCCTCCACTCTAAAGCTCAGTTCAACATACTTTAAGGGAAATGATCAGAATGATTAAAGAATTATTTGATCTTAATTCAAATGTAATACATAAAAGAAGATGATTAGTCAAGTTTTTATCAGAGGCCAACTACTACTCAAATGCGTAGCTGGAACTACCCTAGCTTAGCACTGTTTCTGTGACACAATCCAACCCTGAGGTATAATATCTCAAAAGCATGTGAAACAGCAATTAGCTTTCCTAAAACCAAACCATCCTATGCTTTTGATTCAGAGGTCCTTTCTTACAATGAATGTAGCTAATGATGGACATGATAATACCATAGACACTTTTGTATTTATCATTTTCTGTTTTCTTGAAAATATAGCCAATTGCATAGATAAGGAGAATTGATCTAAGCTCTTAACTCTATACCCACTGCCTATCAACCTCATTTATTTCATTGGCCATTTAGAAGAGTAAGAAAAATAATAAATCCATTTACGTTTGCTTTGATAACTGATATTGTTTATTTATTTATTTATTTATTTATTTTTGCGTTACCGGGGATTGAACCCAGGAGTGTTCTACCTCCGCGCTACACCCCCGGCCCTATTTTTTATCCTTTTTTTTGAAACCAGGTCTCATGAAGTTGCGGAGGGCCTCACTAGGTAGAGAGAGAAAGAAAGAGAGAGAGAGAGAGAGAGAGCTGAGGCTGGCCGCGATCCCGGATCCTCCTGTCTCCGCCTCCCAAAGTACTGGGATTACAAGCGTGCGCCACCACACCTGGCTTTGATGTTGTTATTATCTGTTTCTTTATCTGTCAGCTAACTAAAACAGGCTACCTGCACCAATGAACAATTAGAATCCTGAGTGCTGGGGGAAGGCATCAGTAGGCTATCCCTAAAAGGTGAATTTGAGCTGTTCTTTCATGTGATTACCCAAAGACAGTGTAAAATGGTGCATGATTCCAGTGTGCTTTAGGGACTGGGTAGAGGTGGATCCCAATAATGAATGAGTGTAATTTGTAGCTTGGGTAAAATTTCGCCTATGCTGACGGGTCATTCCTCTGAAGGTGTTACACCTGTTCACATGCACATTCTTTGAAAAGATGACATGATTCCAGAGTGTCTTTCCATCATTGTGTTCATAGATAGGAAAAAAAAGATGTTATTTTATGTATTGCGGGAGTAGAGTATAAACATAGGTACTTGGATGAAGGGAGAAATTCAAAAACAAAAATAAATTGATTGGAGATTTAACTGAAAATCTCTGATTCCTAATCCAGGATTACCAACGGGATTGAGTTTCTTTGTTCTAAGGCTTCCAAACTTGTATTTTCACGAGGTGTTACACTATTTCTTCCAGACTGATCTTTGATAAGGATGTAATTATGGAAATAAAAATTCTTGGACAAGCCGGGCATGGTGGCGCACGCTTGTAATCCCAGTACTTTGGGAGGCGGAGACCAGAGGATCCGGGTTCGCGGCCAGCCTCAGCTCTCTCTCTCTCTCTCTCTCTCTCTACCTAGTGAGGCCCTCTGCAACTTCATGAGATCCGGTTTCAAAATAAATTATAAAAAAATAGGGCCGGGGGTGTAGCACGGAGGTAGAATGCCCCTGGGTTCAATCCCCAGTACCGCAAAAAAAAAAAAATCTTGGATAATAATGCACTTTAATTTTTTAAAAATATAGCATTATAATTATACATAATAGTGTTATAGGGTGATAAACTTTCCTAGAAATAAATTGTTATAGGGCAGAAATCTCTTCCTTGATTCTTGCTTTTTCCAAGGGAAAGATTTCAAACTAAAAACACAAATAGGGGAGCATAAAAGGTTTATTTAGGGAAGCGGAGGCATGTTGTAAAATAAGGCCTTGATAAAGGGGTTACAGTCCAGAAAAGGCGTCGGGTTACATTCTGGAGAGGATCCAGAAAGGGCTGCTTCCTAGAGTGGAAAATGACATGGAACAAAGGGGGGCAGGAAAAGGGTCTCTGATGGGTCACTCCCTGGAGTAGATAAATGGCAGCCAGTCTTCCATGTGACAGCTCTATTCAGTCTGGAAATCTTTTTCCTCATGAATATGCATTTGGGGAGGTCACTATCTCTTTTTAAACTGCAGATTAATGGGTCTGCACTGGTCTTGACATGTTGGAACTTTTCTCACTGGTGCCTGAGTGAAAACCCAGGGGAGAGAGTTATGCACGCAGTAATTTACCTCCTGATATTCCTGTGGTTCTCTAGTTGCAGCTATAGGGGAGTCCTGTGTCTCCATTCAGAAGGACCTGCTTTACTGTCCCTCTGGTCCACCCAATCTTGTCCTGACCTGCTCATTTCTATCTAGCTATGTAAAAATAGTGAAATCCATTGTGATACATACACACACACACACACACACACGACATAATTTGGCCAATTTCATTCCCTAGTACCCCCGCCCCACCACCCCTTGCTCTCTACTCTTCCCTCCCCTGATCTGCTTCCTCTACCCTATCTGTTTCTATTCTATTTTCATGAGACCTCTATTTTTTCCTTTTCTCTTTAGCTTCCAAATATGTGAGACAATAGATGACCCTTGACTTTTTGAGTCTGGCTTATTTCATTTAACATGCTGTTCTTCAGTTCCGTCCATTTTTCTACAAATGACTTAATTTTGTTCTTCTTTATGGTTGAGTAAAACTTCTCCACTGTGTGTATATACAACATTTTTTTCTTTATCCATTTACCTGTTGATGGACATTAATATGCTGTTTCCCTAAGTTGTCTACTATGAGTGTGCTGCTATAAACATGGGTATGTGTATTACTATAGTATTCTGACTATACATCTTTTGGATAGATATCAAGGGATGGTATAGCTGGGCTATATGGTAGTTCCATTTCTAGTTTTGTTTGCTTTTTTGGTGGTACTGGGCATTAAACTGGGGATAGAACACTCAGGGGTGTTCTACCTCTGGGCTACACCACCAGCCCTATTTTATTTCTTATTTATTTTGAAACAGGGAAGGTCTCACTAAGTTTCTGTGAGCCTCACTAAGTTGCTGAAGCTGACTTTGAACCCATGATCCTCCTGTCTTATCCTCCCAATTACTGGGAATACAGGTGTGTGTGCCACTATACCCTGTAGAAAACTAGAAAAACTCCATTTCTAGTTTTTTAAGGAAGCTCTATACTGATCTCCATAGTGGCTATACTGATTTACAATCCCACCAACAGTGTATAAGAGCATCTAGCTGGGCATGGTGGTGCACACCTGTAATCTCAGTACTTAGGAAGCTGAGACGGGGGATCACAGGTTCAAGGACAGTCTCAGCAATTTAGTGAGGCTCTCTGCAACTTAGTGAAACCTTATGTCAAAATGAAATAGCTCTAGGGTGTAGGTAAGATATAGAATGTCCCTGGGCTCTATCCCCAGTACCACAAAAAAGTTCCTATTTTCTCACAGCCTCACCAGCATTTATTATTATTTGTGTTCTTGATGATAGAATCTCACTGTAGTTTTGATTTGCATTTCCATAATTGCTAATGATACTGAATTTTTTTAAAACATATTTTTGGTCTTTTGTATTTTTTATTCTGAAAAAATTCTTCTTCCATTGAATTCATTTACCCATTTATTGATTGGGTTATTTGGTCTTTATTTTTTTGAGTTCCTTATATAGTCTGGATATTAATCCTCTAACAGAAGAATACTTGCCAAAGATTTTCTCCTATTCTATGGGCTCTATCTTCACATTCTTGATTGTTTTCTTTGCTGTACAGAAGCATGTTCATTTCATGCCACCCCATTTATGCATTCTTGATAGAATTTTGTAAGCACTAGGGTTCTATTAAGGAAGCTTTTGTCTATGCCTATATGTTGGAGTTTTGCCCCTATGTTTTCTTCTAGGAATTGCAAAGTTTCTGTTCTAATTTCTAGGTCATCAATATGCTATGAATTGACTTTTGTGCAGGGCAAGAGATAGGGATTAAGTTTGAGTCTTCTACATATGGTTGTCCAGTTTTTCTCGCAGTATTAAAAAAGTTGACTTTTCTTCAGCTTATGTTTTTATTGCATCTTGGCAAGGATTAAATGACTCTATCTTTGTGGGATTGTATCTGTTTCTTCTATTATGTTCCACTGGTTTACATGGCCATTTTCATGCCAGTACCATGCTGTTTTCATTACTATAGCTCTGTAGCATAATTTGAAATCTGGTATTGTGATGCTTCCAGCATTGGTCTTATTATTCAGAATCACTTTGGCTATTTTGAGTTTTCCTTTCTTCCATATGAATTTTAAGACTTTTTTATAGTTCTGTGAAAAATATCAGTGGTACTTTAATGGAGATTGCATTAAATTTATAGATTGCTTTTGATAATATGGCCATTTTGGTAATATTTATTCTATGTAACCAAGAACATGGGAGGCCTTTTTATATTCTAATGTAGTCTTCAATTTATTTCTTTCTTTTGTGTTCCATAGATGTCTTTCATGTCCTTGGTTAAATTCATTCCTCGAAATTTCATTATTTTTGTGGGGCTATTATGAATAAAATTATTTTATTATTTATTTTTAGCAGATTCATTATTGGTGTATAAAAAGCAATTGATTGATTGATTAATGTGTGTGTGTGTGTGTGTGTGTGTGTGTGCGTGGAACTGGAGATCAAGTGCAGGGGAACCCTGCCATTAAGCTACATCCCCAGTCCTTTTATTCTTTATTTTGAGACAATTTTGCTAAGTTTTCCAGGCTGACCTCAAATTTGCAATCCTCCTGCATTAGCCTCTCATGTCACTGAGATTGCCGACATACACCACCATGCCCAGCTGAAAGCTTTTGTTTTATATGTTGACTTTGCATCCTGTTATTTGCTGTATTTATCAGCTCTAGAAATCCTCTGGTGGAGCTTTTAGGCTCTTCTAAGTATAGGATCATATAATGTGCAAACAAGGGCAATTTGATTTCATTTCCTATACATATCCTTTTTGTTTCCTTCTATTGCCTATTTGCTCTTGCTAAAATTTCAAGTACTATATGAGTAGGACATTTTTGAGTAGGTGAGAGTGGACATTTTTGTTTTATTCCTAATTTTAGAGGAAATGTTTTCTATTCCCCATTGCATATGATGTTGGCTTTGGTTTTGTTGTATGTTACCTTAATAATTATGAGGTAAGTTATTTCTATTCAATTGGTGCTTGAATGGGTGCTGTATTTTATCAAATACTTTTTCTGCATCTATTAAGATGATAATGTAAAATTTTCCCTTAATTTTATTTAAGTATGTATACACACATGTATTTGTGTATGTTGAATAATTTTGCATCCCTGAAACAAAACAAACTTGATTATGATGTACAATATTTTAAATTTGTTTTTAAATATAATTTGCTAATATTTTATTAAGGATTTTTTGCATCTGTGTTCATCAAGAATTTTGGTCTGTACTTTAACTTTTTGACACACTTAGTTTTGGAATCAGGTTGACACAGGCTTCATAAAATGAATTTGGTAGTGTTCCCCCCTTTCTATTTTATGCAATAATCTGAGAAGCATTGACATTAGCTCTTCTTTAAAGGTCTGGAAGAATTCAGCTGAGAATCCATCTGGCCCTTGGATTTTCTTTGTTGGAAGGTCTCTTATTACTGCTTTAATAATATTATTGCTTGTTTTTGGTTTGTTTAGGATTTCTATATCCTCTTGGCTCAATTTTGGCCAGTCATATGTGTCTAGAAATTTGTCAACTTCTAGATTGTCTAATTTATTAGAATATAAGTTTTTAATAGTCTACAATGATCTTCTGTACTTCAGAGATGTCTGTGGTGATATCTCCTTTTTATCTCTAATTTTATTAATTGGGTCATCTCTCTATCTCTATCTCTCTCTTGATTAGTTTGGCTAAGAGATTATCAATCTTTATCTTTGGATCATAAGATTCTTTAAAGATAAAAGACCTGTGTGAAAAGCCCTAATTGGCAGCCTAAAGTAACATGATCAAAAAATAGAAGAGTTATCAATTAGGGAAATGGATAAAATTTATGTGTAGGGACAGACTCCTCCCACCAAAGCTGGAAGCCAATCATTCCACTTTACCTCTGAGGCTTTCTCAGACTCCCTGGTCCTCTCTGCCAACCATTTGTTTCAGACCACCAATAGTGAAGCAAAGGTCTCAGTTAAGTGGTAAAGAGCAAAGACTTTGCATGAAGGTGCTTTAAGCAACACCACACAGCTTGGGAGTCACATTTCATTAGATATACACATATGAAATCAAACATTTATTTAAGAGAGAGAGAAAGAGAGAGCTCTACCCTATGGTGTTATAAAAGTGTATGCTGCCTCTATTTTGTTAAAGGAAAACACATTTTAAAATGTGCTGTGCCCTCATAAAATAGTTTCTTTTCAACTAAAACCAAAAAATAACAGGGCGATTTAGATACCAGCTAGAAGTAAAAATGCATTCTTTATAATGTCAAATAGACCTAGCTAAGCAGTTAAGATACTCGTTCAATGTGATATGTCTGATTACTTGGGAGAAAATTTGACTTCAACATCCTTTAACTTTATATTCATGCAAACGTCTGGTAGCCAGTTATAAAAATGCTAATAAGAGTCTCCTGCATCTCAGTCTGAAGGTGTCCTAGATTAAAATCATTGTTCAGATTTGCTGTCTTTCAAGTGAAAATGAAACATTTAGGAGAAAATGCCCTTGGGAGTGTGGATTCTGCTGTGTGGCCAAACCTCTCCACCACGCTCTGCAGCACAGTGCAGCTCTTCCATCTGCTTCTCCACCACACAGATCACTTTCTTGGGATCTGAGGAAATTGTGCAGAAAAGTATGGAAATAAAATCCAAATGTGATCTTGCCAATATGTCATGCTCTGTAAAACATTAGAAACACACATAACTTCATTTTCATCTCATCTGTTTGCATTTTATTTTCTATCTGAATGGCTAGTTAGTACATAGATATGTGAACAACATTAGAAACTCCAGAAAAGGGCATGTGCTTCTTCCTGTATGACTCTAAAAGTACTTTATTTCGAATTCTGGGCAAGAAGGAAAAGGTGCGCATTAATAAAATATATTTTTATTATTTAAGACAGAGAAATAATGATAGTCATTCATTTACTTTTACTTTTTTTGTTAAAGACAAAATGTTCAAATTGGAATTTATAGATCATGAGATATTTTACTACTGGTCAATTAGAATGAGAATTTATTATTCTGATTGACTCAAAACTTCATTTAATATCTTCAAAGAAAAATCAGTCTGAAAACCAGTCTGAGAGTTAAAAATAAATACATGTATGACAATCATTCTAAAAATGTGGTCTAAATAACCATAAACAATTTGGTGTAGGCTTACTCATTATGTAAAGGGGATGGAGAAGTTATTATCTACTGTAAGTAACAAAATAAAATTTTGTAAAGGAGGGACCTAAATATTAGGGAAGAATGTTTCATTTAAAGGAAATGGCATTGGAAATTTACAAGGTTTGAGAGTAGTTATCACCTTTGAGGATTAACAGTATTTGGGGGGGATGAAGGGACATTAATGTGTGAAGTAGAAATTTTAAAAAGTATTCAACATCATTAGCAATCAGAGAAATGCAAATCTAAACTGCACTGAGATTCCATCTAATTCCAGTTAGAGTGGCAATCAAAAATACAAACAATAATAAATGCTGGTGAGGATGTGGGAAATTTTTAACTCTTATACATTATTGGGATTGTAAAAGTGTACAAATACTATTGTCAGGGGCCCTATTGTGATCCAGCTGTAGTTGCAGGGGAGGTTTTGGCTGCAAGATCCCCAACAAAAAGAACACATGTAGAGTCACCAGCTGGAGGAGAACAAACAGCAACTTTATTCACAGACCTGTGCCTTATATAGGATTCCAGGCAAAATGATGCACATTCACACCAGAGTGATGTGCACATGCATGTTATACTTTGCCTATGTATACATCTGCAGCTGCTTGCGTGCGATTCACACATATCTGTGGCTGTGTGGGGTTATGTCTTCACTGCCAGCCTGAACTTCCTTTGGGCCCCCATACTCTACCCCCTACAGGGTGGCAGTGTGTGACTTGACCCAGAAAGCAATATATTGGGCCCAAATACCACAACAGCAATAGAGGGTGCAACCAGTGGCTGTTAGTCCCTTACCCACTCAGGCAAGGATAGTCAATACCCATCTCCAGAAGGAGCCCAGTGAGTTCCACCAGGTTTTAAGCAGGTCCTCCTGTAAGGCCTGAATAGCCTGTACCTCTGCATCCATCTCCTCTAAGACTTGCGATACCTTCTGCTGGTGGTCAGGATTGTATACACAGCGGTCTACATGAAGAAGAGCATATGTTCCACCCTGGGCAGTAGTGAGCATATCTAAAGTCATTCAATTCTGTAAAACAACCTTCCACATCTGGGTGGTTTTTTCCATTAAAAGGGAAAGAGCCCAAGGGAGTGTATTTAAAGCTTCTGCAACATGTTGGGCTAAGGCTTAGACCTGTAATTCTACATCTATAGTACCACCCCTGAAATGAACAAGGTTAATGGGTAGAACCACCATGCGACCCAGCCCACACAGTGCCAGTGATATACAGGGTCCCAATTATTATGCTTATGGGGAAGAGTTGGAAGTATTCATCCCTGTACGTATGGCCTTCCCCAGGTATACTTTCCTGTCCAATGGGCAAGAATAATGTCCGCAAACCCAGAGATAGCCATCCGGGAGAAAATCAGTGGGCTTGGTCCCTATCACTTTCTTCCCATTCCACCACTGGTTGGTATCCAGTAAACAAGTGTTGTTCTGACAAAATTCTTGGGGCAACCATCCAGCATTTTGATTGGTCACAGACTCTATACAAAAAGTTCCTATGCTTACCGGCTCTACATGTTCCCCTGCTAACCAGCCCCACTCATTTTCTATAGCATATCCCAACAAAGGAGGGGTGTTATAATGGTCTTGGCACAACAAGTCTTCCATTACATTATGGGCTTCTGTGGTTCCAGGTTCATAAGGTCGTCCAGTTGTCTGTAGTCGCAGGGGTCATTCACCAAGGGAGACCTTCGGCTGTTTCTACTGGTAGTTTGGTGCAGACCCAGCAATGGGAGGTGTTATGCAGTCTTGCAAAGGTATGTGCCCAGGAAAACAAGCTTTTCCCTGCTATTAACCTGGAGCATAGGACAGGGCAGAGAGACAGACCATCATAGGTAGGTCCTTCCCTTCTGGTAGGATGCAGCCAACATGCTCGTCTTATAAGAGAACAGTGGCCAGAATAGTGGCTGCTCCAGGGTGATGCTACCACACCCAAAGCACCATGGGTAGGAAGTAAAAGGTTGGGAACATCCTCAATAGTATACAATGGAATAAGTCATAGTCTTATGTCCTGAGTACCTTTTAAAATCATGCCTTCCAGCCATGGGGGAGCATAACCTGTACTGGACAGGGCCAGGCAGCTATCTAACGAGTCCAGGTGTAACTGTGCCTTCTGTCCCAGGCACCATGGCTCCAGGAGTGTAACCCATGGCCTCTGAGAAACCTGCACACGCCAGGGTCGTTCCCAGACATCTTGCTGCACCAGGGCCAAGGGTTTAGGTGCAGGGAGTAAGAAGGCTCCTTCTCTCATCTCTGGTTGCAACTGGGGTTCCTTAGAGCTTCCTATTACCTTCAAAGTGTGGGGAATTCCTGCTATTACCTTATCTAAGGAGGCCTGCCAAGTGTGACAAGGTTGCTCATTTAAAAGTTGCACTGCCACCTACACGTGTGCCCGCCACCTCTTCTAATGGGGTGAGGGGGGGAAGCAAGGCCTTCAGCTTCTCTTTTAAGAGCCCATTAAAGTAGTCAATCATTCTGGCCGCCTGGGGCCAGTATAGAACATGCAACTGCCAATATATGTCTCTGCCCTTAGCCCAGGTCTGTATCTGTTGTCCAGTACAATGAGTACCTCTGTCACTTGCCATTACCAAGGGCTGAGCATAGGACACTAATAGTTGTTCAAGAGTAGTTACAGTATGTTGCTGGTTGGACTGAACTACAGGGTAGGCCAAACCCAAATCTGTAGCCATTCCCATGGTCATCATAATATTCTAGAGCCCTTGATTCATTGGCAGTAGGCCAATATAGTCAACCTGCCATTCCTGTAAAGACTGAGTACATCAGGGAACCTATCCCATCGTTGTAGGAATCCTCCGTCGCTGTGGATGGTTTTCCGCACACCAGGGACACTGCCATACAGCATCTTGAGCTTGAGTGCAGGTAGGAGGCAATCCACATCCCTGTGGATATGGGCCCCATAATGTGGGCACCTACATGTCCTAACTTCTTATATAACCATGGTGCTACTCATAAGGGATCTGGGAGTGGTTGGACAGCCCGAACTTTCGCTAAAGCATCAGTGGCATCATTAACTGAGGCCTGCCAAGGCCTATGCCCCAGAACAGGATGTATTATACTCTTTCCTAGAGGCCCCATTTCCTTCCACAGGTCCTTCCATATATTCTTGCCCCAATCAATCTTGTGCTGCCCATTGGGGCAGTCACAAGGTTAGTCCCCAGTAAAATGCCCAGCCGTCTCTACAGGCATGCAAGGGCCCAGTCTCTTTCATGAGAACTAACCAGACCACCTGGAGCTCAGCCCATTGGCTGGAGCATCTAGCACTGGTCTCATACACAAACATTTGGTGGAGGGCTGTAAGGCCACAGCTGCCCACTTGGGCGGGTGCCCATGACAAGAGCCATCAGTATACCACACTTCCGCGGGTATAGGACCTTTCCCTTCCTCATAGGGACTTGGGCATCTCTCATTTCCATTGGTTCTGAGCGGCTGTCACTCAGAAATGCACTGGCTCCAATAAGGCTTCCCCTTCCACATAAGGACTTGGGAGCACTTCCCACGTCCATAGGTTCTGAGGGGGCTGTCACTTAGAACAGTACTGGCCACAGCAAAGTACGTAAATGTTCAGACAAAGGGCTACCAGAAAACCGTGCTCATTGCTCTAAATACACACCCCACTTTGTCAGAGTTTGGGCTATCCTTGTCTAGGGGATCCAAGTCCAGGACCTCAGCCAACCTTCAATAAGGGTAGGTGAGTACCTATAATGGATTCACAAGCTAAGAGGGCAGAATATATAGCTGCTCATTATTTCTTTTCTTTTCTTTTTTTTTTTTTTTTGTACCAGGGATTGAACCTAGGGGCATTCTACCTCTGGGCTACACCCCCGGCCCTATTTTTTTATACTTTTATTTTGAAACCAGGTCTCACAAAGTTGCGGTGGGCCTCACTAAGTAGCTGAGGCTGGCTGCGAACCCAGATCCTTTGGTTTCTGCCTCCCAAGTACTGGGATTACAAGCGTGCGCCACCACGCCCGGCCTCATTGTTTCTTAATGAGAGAGTAGCATGCCTCTGCCCCTTTCCTTAGCTGTGACCAAAATCCAACTGGGCTATTCCCAGCTCCCTGCTTTTGCCACAACCTCCATCCAAAGCCTGTGTCATCCACTTGGACTGTTAACAGAAAGGAAGGGCAGGATCTACTACTCACACTGTTTGTGCCTGTGTCATTGCCTTCTTTGTGACAGTAAATGTAGTTTCCATTTCAGGGGTCCAATCCCAAGTTGCCCCCTTATGAACAAGGTGGTATAAGGGGACACATAAGCATAGCCAAGTGGGATATAAATGTTTTTCAAAACACCCAGATACTCTGCAACTGTCTGACCATTTATGGGCAGGGTTATGCTTGTTTCTTATCTATCACTGCTTTTGGGTATCACCTTTGTCTTACCTAACCAAACAACTCCCAAAAAATATGACAGAATATCCTGGTCCCTGGACCTTGTCCTTGTTGCTAGCCCACCCCCAATTTGTGAAGAGTGGCTCAGAGACTGCATGCAGCTGCTTCTAACTCTGTAAGGGAATCAGAGGGTTAGCATGATGTCATCAGTATAATGGCACAACTAGACTGCCTTAGGCTTCTACCAAGAGGTCCAATTTTGTGCCACCTGACTGTGGTATAAGTTGGGACTATGCAGATATCCCTGGGACAATACCAAAAAGGTCCATTGCCACCCTTCCCAAATAAACACAAACTGTTCTTGGCTTTCCTGAGTAATGTCAATGAAGAAAAAAGCATTTGCCAAGTCTACAACATAATGGAACTGTCCCAGTTCATGTGACAGAGGATTCAACTCTGAGATGTTGGGTACCTATGCATTCAAGGCCATGTCACTTTACTTAGCTCCTGAGGGTCCACTGCCATACCCCAGGAACCATCAGGTTTTCACACTGGCCACACAGGGGAGTTGAACAAGCTATATGTCGCGTGGATTACACTTGCCTATTCTAGCTTTAGTATTATTTGTCCAGTTTCCTCATGTCCCCCTGATAACTTGTACTGCCATACATTCACAATCCTCATGGTTTGGAGAGTTGCAGGAAAGCATGATGGGGATGTCCTCTAGTAATCGTCTTTACCACATGCACTGCATCCATAGCTGGAATTCTCCAATAGTTGTCTGTCTGCACAATTGATCCCTGTAACACATCCACCCCAAGATTGTACTCAGCTATGGGGCTTAAGAGGCAAACGTCTGAGTCCCAAAGTCACCGGGGCATGTCGAACTGTAATGAGACGGCCTCCATATCCCTCTATGACAGCCTTAGTTCCATTAAAGTTGCCCAGATGGCAGAAACGGACAGTGTTGTCTGCTCCCATATCATCTAGTGACAGGACGCACCTTGCAGGGGGACCAGTAACTAGTCAATTCCACATGTGGCTCAGGTCAGCCAGTTACCCCACCAACCAAGTATCCCAGCTGAGTCCCTGCTCTGGGTGAAAGTCAGCCATATGTATTTCTCTAACTATTCTCTTGGACTTTTTTGGAGGAAAGGGTATGTACCTTTGGTTTTGGTGAAGCTGCCACCAGAGCACCAGGGGCACTTTATTGGGCTGGCAGTTTGTCTTCTCTTCTGCCAAATCTGGCCACCAATAGGTCACACCACATCTGTTTGTGGCTGATCTTTACAGGCCCTGTGTCTCCTGACTTATTTTTCTGAAACTTAGGTATTGAATCCCACTGAAAGCCTTTCCCCCCTACTACGTCTTGCACTTGGGCTGTGTGTCCGTGCCTGCTCACTTCCATGTTCCACGGCTGGGCCAATGCAGCTGTTACTTCCTGTACCAGCTGATCGGCGTATGGGGTCAGGAGGGCAGCCATGGTGCCGAAAGTGTTCTGGGGGCCAACCTCAAGTATAAGGTCTTCCAGAAGGGCCAAAATGGCTCTTTGTCATTATATCAAATGACAAAGTATATCAGGCCTCAAACATTGTCTTTTGCATACCCATCTCAAGTGTGATCTGCTCCATGTCTAATTAGGTAGTCCTCTTACTCACAATCTCTGGCAACTAGCCTGTGTTATTCCAAACTGTGTGGGTTGAAGCCATGAACCAATTAATTAGAATCTGATTCCCGGCTTCCGCATGAGTCACAGACACATTCTGCAGCCACTGCGGCAAGGAGGGCACCGTGGTTATGACCAGCCAATTGGGTCATTTCAATCAAGTTCAGCTCAGTATCATTGGCCCCATCATCCCAGAAGCACAACAGCTATGCAGGGACCATTTCCTCTATCGTCCACTTGCATTGCTTTGCCAAATCACGTGACTCCATAGACATATATTGAGTCTTAGTGGTGTGGCAGGTAGATTGTCGGGGTTCCACAGCCCCTCCCTGGGGGGGGACAAAAGGTTCTTCTATATCTACCTTCTGTCTTATCAGGGGGCAGCTGTTGGGAGAGCCCCAGGAGGAACAACCCAGGGTGGAGGAATATGGCCCCCAAGCTTCCCTATGGTTCCCCGTAGCAGAATATCTGGCTGTGTGTACCCCACCAGAGGGTTGGAATGAGGTCTGGAGGGTATTGGAGGCCCTGGAGCCACGTGTACCAGTGGCACACAGAGAGGCAGCTGCATGGGTGGCCTGGATGTTTCTGGTGGCGTTGTGGCATGCCAGCTGTGACATTCGGGAGCTGAAGCAAGAAGTTCACTGTCTGAGGCAACAGGAAGATTTAGAACAATGTGTAGCAGCCATTGAATGAGTCCTGCATGGCCTGAGCGAGTCTGCTCTGGCTTCTGGCGCCCTCTAACATGTGTGTCCCCTGATAGGGCACACGGCTTTTGGTGCATTTCCTTTTGTATCTCATTCTGCTCCTCCTCCTTCTTCCCCATACATGTTAGTAAAACCAGCAGTACTAAAGATATTGTTTAGATTTTGTGATGTTTGTAATTACTAGTTTCTTTTCATTTATAATTCCTTGTGATTTCTTATTTCTTCTCAAAAATATTGATATTAAAACCCAATCTTATATTTGTATATGTTGTATTAGTTATCTTAAGGAGGGCAATGCCAAACAGTATAAGCCTTTATCTCCAAAACTCTGTAGATTTACTCTTCAAGTGAATTCGAGTTTTCTGCTAGTTATTGGCGATATTGTTTTCAGAATGTTATTGGTACAGTGTAACTCTACATCATACTGATATTCTAAATGATGCACTCATACATGCACATAACATCTCCTGATAGTGGTATTTTTAAACAGTGTTTTTAATATGCTCAGAATTCTGTTAAGGTATAAAATGAATTGGATTTTCAGAAAAGCTATACCTTAAAGAACAACTAGAAAATGAGTAACCTTTGTGCAATAACTGTTGGTGGCACAGGCTAAGTGTGAGAGTCTTTGGAGTGCAAAATAGGGAATACTTAGACATTTCTCAGTAATATTGACAAGTCAGTAGTCCTCTACTGAAGTATCTTAGACAAATCCCCCAAACTCATTTTTCTTACTAGGATAGATTTTAATAATCTTAATGAAAACAAAGCACTAAAGGGGCTTTTAAATTTTGAATTTATTTCAAAAAAACATATTGGTTTTCTCATTGATGTACACTGACTGTTAATATTGTCCATAATAAAAATACCCTATCTCACTGAAGCTAAAATCTGAATAAACACATTCAATAAAACAATCTTTTCTTGTCTTCATTTATGAAAATTTCTGAACATGATATGGTTATTTTAATATAATAATTTCAAAATTTAGCATAGAGGTAAACCATGTTGAATTATCATTTAAGTGTTTTAGGGATGTTTATATGTGTTCTAAATTAGTGTTTATGAAACAAAGGTAAATCTACATTTTATGGATTGTTGCTGTTGTTGTTGTTGTTATTATTATTATTATTATTATTATTATTATTATTATTTGCAGTACTGGTGACTGAACCTAAGGGCACTCTACCATTGAGCTATATTGCTAGCCATTTTTGTTTATTATTTGAGACTGGGTCTCACTAAATTGCTCAGGCTGACCTGAAACTTTTTTATTTACTTATTTATTTTTGCTACTAAGGGTTGAATCAGGGGCATTCTACTTCTGAGCTAGACCCTCAAGCCTTATTTTATTTTTTATTTTGAAACAGGGTCTTGCTAAGTTGCTGAGGGTTTTGCTAAGCCGCTGAGGCTGGCCTCAAACCTGCTATCCTCTTGTCTCAGGCTCTCAGGTACTGGGATTATAGGTGTGCACCACCAAGCCCAGCAATGGCCTGGAACTTTTGATCCTTCTGTCTCAGCCTCCTGAGTTTCTGAAATTGTAGGTGTGCACCACTGCACCTGTCTGAATATGTGTTTCTGAATTCCATTTGTTCAGCACTGAAGAACTTGTTTATCATTGAAGTGTCCTAAAAGCCCTAGTTTGCTTTTTATATTAGGTCTATCTTGGAATTATAGTCTGAATATTTTACTATTTTTGTATATCACTTTGGAAAATAAGAATATATCTCGAATGGAAAGAGATATCTGTAAGTATGATATTATTATACAGCATAAAACACTAAAGGACAATGGCCAGAAGAAGAGTGTGCATTCATCTGATAATTATGTGAGAAAATAGGAGAGAAGAATTGGTGGAAAATTGGGAATCATTAGATCACATGTATATTTGAGAGCTCTAACTGTAAATTCAAGCTAATCATGTTTGATTATGACCAGAGCTAGTAATTTGATGTTCTTTGAATGATTTTAGGAGAAACTTAAGGTGGTAAACTTATTACTAAATCCAGCAGACAGTAGTAATTATGTCTATTGCTCTGGATATGTACCATATAATGTAGTGACACTGAAATGTTAATTAAGTCCATCAGAAAAGCAGATTCTTTCTAGAACTATTAATTGGGATGTGCACATATGCACATACATTTGTTTAGACGTGTACATGTTTATATCATATTTTAAAAATTCAAATTTTGCTTTTTGAAAACTGAATGAAATGATAATTAATATTATGTCTACACATCTACGGTTGATCAAAAATAAGAGGAACTGAATCATAAGAATATGGGAGTCAGATGAATGTCATTGATGTAGAAGTTCTTTGTATCTAGCAGTTAAAATTCATTAATTAAGTTAAACAAGTATATTTGCTATTTTTAATCACATAGCAACAGATATTTAAGCACAAAAGTCCTGAGTATGAAACACTAGCATCCTAGGTTTAGTAAACTTTTTTTCTCTAAATATTGAAAGTCAGAGGATAAAACAAGAAAGATTAAACAATTGCCTTATGGAATATCCTTATTTTAAAGATGAAGAAACAGAGGTAAATCCATTTATCTACAGGCCCACATCTAGTTACTCATTACTTTGACTCCCAGTGTCTGTTTTCTTTCTCCTACCCTGGGTAACAAATCACTAGCACTCACACCTTTCCTTCTCCTCCCACAACAAAAGTAAAAACTCGCAGTGAAAACTTTTCCTCCAAATCCTGGCCTGCATGTCCTCGGCCTCGGAATGCTCCACACATACTCCCAGCAGTCACTCCCGGGACACTGATCAGCAAATCAAAGTGAAACCTTTGAAAAATGCAACACAAATGGCAGTGTCCATAGAGCAAGATGTCACTGTAACATATATCTAGTGATCCAGCAGACTTTCCTTGGGCAATGAGTTTTAGGACTAATCAATGATTCCATTCATTTCAAATGAGGTCCAGATGTATCTTGCATGGGCCTAAAAAGATTTATATAGACTCCTGAAGATCGGGTTCCAATATTGAATCCAATAGATGAGAATGGATGAATTTATTTTTGTAAACAGATATATTTAACATGAAGAAAATAAAACTGTTTGGGGACTTACATATGTTTAGTAATTGATGAAACTAATGTCTTTTCCCCCATTATACCACACTACCTCATCACTTGGGTACACTTCTTATTTCAGCTCTGACTGTTCCTTAACATGCATACATGATTTTCAGAGCTCTTCAGAAGAGGCAAATTTGCCCTTGAAATAATGGTGCTTCTGGCATTCTGCAGAATAATTTTGGAAGATATTCTGCATTGCCCTTCAGGAGAGCAGAGGGAAAAATCAGAATATGGTTAGGTCAGGTGTATGGAATACACAGCACTGCTGAAATGAAATATTTGTCTGAGAAATCAAGGAAGCAACCAAAAGTCAGGAGGGCTTGATTGGCTATTCACAGGGAAAGAATCTTCCAGTCCACGGTGTTCTGCTTCAGTTCACCTGAGGAGTCAGAACAAGATGTTAAGCAGAATTCTCCATTTGGGTCTCCGTGTGAACAACCAAACTGAGCAAAATCTGAATTGAGAAACTTGCCTGAGAGCTTTTACGAGGATGCCAGGGAAGTCATTGCCTTTGACTTTACAGGTTGATGAAAAAGAAAATAAATATTGTAAAATCATCTTCCATTCAAAATGTTTATGTTAACCGGGTGTGGTGGTGCACGCTTGTAATCCCAGTACTTGGGAGGCTGAGACCAGAGGATCGCAGGTTCGCAGCCAGCCTCAGCTACTTAGGCCCTCCACAACTTAGTGAGACCCTGTTTCAAAATAAAGAATAAAAAAAGAGCTAGGGGTGTAGCCCGGAGGTAGAATGTCCCAGGTTCAATCCCTGGTACCGCAAAAAAAAATAATGTTTATTTTAATAAAGTAGATTGCTTTAAAGTTTCATGGTTATGGAGCTCATTAAAAATCTTTTAAATAGGCTGGGCATGGTGGCACAAACCTGGAGTTCCAGAACTTGGCCAGTTGAGACAGGAGGATTGCAGGTTCTAGGCCAACCTCAGCAACATACAAAGCCCTCAACAACTTAGCAAGACCCTGTTTCCAAATAAAAAAATAAAATAGTGCTGGGGGTGTATCTCAAATGTAAAGGTAAAATGTCCCTTGGTTTAGTCCCCAGTAACACACACACACACACACACACACACACACACACACACACCTACACACATACACAATAACAATGCAAAAGATACAATCAGCCGAAAATTAGGTGTTGGTATAGGTATAAAGTTAACAGGTAAGGACAATGCCTTCTGTTTTCAGCTACTTTCAATTTTCATACAAAAAGCTTAGCAAACTTTTAATACTAGCCTTTTTCTTCATATTAAGGGAAGATTCAATAATAGCTAATTGTCATGGATGCAATACTAGTAATGTTTGTCATAAATCCCAGTTGATCAACTAAAATTTGAGGCTCAGTATATTTTCTGACTACTTCATTACCTCATTGAATGTTCAATATAGACATACTAGGACCTCCAACAACTTGGTTTTTGGCCCACATAACCATGAAATAAAACACTTTAAAAGGTGGAAAGTTTAATGCTTTGTCTAGAGGGCCTAAAGTTGTGGACCTGTGTCTCCCTGAGTTCACAACTTATCCCTGTTGGTCATGTTCTGGACTGTGATGGCCAACCAGCCACATATCAGTTTGTTATGAAGAGGTGGATGTAGAGTGGGGAAGAAAATGTAGAATGGGCATGAATACAGCAAGGTCTAACCTTAACCCACAGGACCTCCTCATTGTTCACTCACTCTAATCTCTCACAGTGACAGTCTTCCAAGTAGCATGGAGGCTATTTCACTTTCCACTTCCATTACTGGATGAGTGGATGACTAGTGTGGTGGTGCACGCCTGTAATCCCAGTACTTGAGTGGTTAAGACAGGAGGATCGCAGGTTCAAGGTCAGTCTCAGCAACAGCGAGAAACTCAGCAACTTAGTAAGTCCCTGTTTCTAAATAAAAAGTTCTGAGATTTTAGCTTGGAGATAGAATGCTCCTGGTTTCAATCCCCAGTACACACACATACACACACACACACAAACACGAATACTATTCAGTCCCATAAAAGAGGGAAATCTTATAATTTGCATTAGCAATGGACGTACCTGGAGAACATTATGTTAAGTGAAATAAGCCAGGCACAGAGACAAATACTGCATATTCTCACCTATATGTGGCAAAAAAGTAGAAATCATAAAAGCAGAGAATAAAAAGGTTGTTGCCAGGAACTAAGAGTACAGAGTAGGACTGAGGAGATATTAGTCAAAAGATACAAAATTTCAGTTCAGATAACCAGTTTAAGAGATCTATTGTTCAACATGGTGACTCTGGTTAATAACAATGAATGGTATACTTGAAAAGTGCTAAGGCAGTAGATGTATTGTTTTCACAACAAATCAATAAATGTGTGAGGTAAAACATACATTAATTAGCATTATTTGGGCATTCTTTCATGTATCCATATATATATATATATACTTTTTTTTTTTTGCGGTACTGGGGATTGAGCACAGGGGCATTCTACCTCTGTGCTACGCCCCCAGCCCTATTTTTTATACTTTATTTTGAAACCAGGTCTCACGAAGTTGCAGAGGGCCTCACTAGGTAGAGAGAGAGAGAGACAGGCAAAGAGAGAGAGAGAGAACGCTTGCGCATGCGCGAGCTGAGGCTGGCCGCGAACCCGGATCCTCCGGTCTCCGCCTCCCAAAGTACTGGGATTACAAGCGTGCGCCACCACGCCCGGCTCATGTATCCATATTTTAAAAACATCATGTGGTACACCATGAATATATATAATTTTTGTTAGTTAAAAATGATAAAAGAGTTTTAAAAATCAATCCCTCATTTCTATATTATTCTCTCGCTCGCCATTGCTTACTTTGTATAGTCGTAGATGGTGTATTTGTGTGTGCATGAGGTAGGAGTATCTGTGAGCTTTTGCGTTTGGATGGTGCTGTGAATAAAGGAAAGAAGCTGGTGTTGTGTTGCTGCAACACTTCCTCGACCTTACCACGATGTGCCTCGCCCAGACCCTGTGCTCCTTGCTGGGTTGTCATGGACAATTCATGACCATCGCTTGGCTTTTCATCTCTCCAGGCCATGCCCCACTTCATCGTGATTCCAACTTAGCAATAATGATCAATATCATTAACTTTATGACATAATTTCATGGAGAGGGTTTTCAAGCCTCGATGGGCTATTTGCAAGCTAAAAGAATTTAAAGAGTCCATTTCCAACTGTGTAGCTAAAGTAAAAAATATGTTTTCCTAAATATTGTAGTTTTGAATATCAAATCTAAGTATAGCTTTTATCCTTCTCTAGAGATTTTTTTTCCTATAACAAATCATCTTCTGTGTCTAAAATGTATACTCAGAGCCAGGCATAGGGGCAAATACCTGTAATTCTAGTGCTTGGAAGGCTGAGAAAGGAGGATTACAGGTTCAAGACCAGCCTCAGCAACTTAATGAGACTCTAAGCAACCTTGCGAGAGCTTGTTTCAAAACAAAAATTTTAAAACAGGATGGGGGTATATCTCAGAGCTAGAAGGCCTCGGGGTTCAGTCCCAAGTGCTACACACACACGCACGCACACACACACACACACACACACACACACACACACACAAACAATAAAATGTATATTCAGAATGGAATAGGTCCTTTTAAACAGGAAGTAAGAAACATGCTTTAATTTAATTACAATTATTAATTCAGCTACAGAATATTTCAAATCTGCAACCTTAATACATATCATCTAATGCATTTATTATAATTCATGAATAAGTTTACGCATAAAAGTAAACTTTATGAACATCATTATAAAACACATTATATTAGAAATCTCTCATGGATTTGTTGAAGAATCAAATAAAATAATTTACTTGAAAGGTCTTTGATTTCTGTAGAAATTCAGTACACTTGGAGTGTCAAAAACTTTATGCTTATCTCTGGATTATGCTTACACTTACCCTTTGAAACAATGTGCATATAGTTTTTCCAAGTTGGAGACAAACAACTTTAACAAACTTATGGAATCATAAAAAGAGGGGGAAGAAGATTTTTATGTTGTTTATTTGATTGAGACAGCATGACTCTGAAAAATAAATGAAGTCAACATAGACGATGTATATAATATCCAAGCATGTTACCAAGCGGATTAACCTGAGCATAATTAGGTTATTTTCAATATGATTAATGACTTTATTAGATTCATGTGAGCAGGTTGAAACTGTTCATTTCCAGAGAATTGTGCAGAAATTAAAAATGGGTCAGAGAGGACACATAAAAAAATGACTCCAGCACCAGTGTACCAAAAAGGGGAAAATAGCTTATATTTCTTGTGAATATGTGAAGGCCCATATATATATATATATATATATATATATATATATATGTATCTATATATTTGACATATTTGATATATATACATATCAAATGTTATTTCAAGCAGGAAAATCAACAGCTGCCTTCAATTTCAGTGGCATTTGTAACAAGAACACACTTTTTTATATTATACTGAGTGACATTTACTTTAGAATTCAGAGAAGGAGTTTCTAGGTAACCGAGGAAAGTTAATGAAATTCTTCAAAACTAAGAGAGATGATAGATAATCAACGATTCTGGAGGTGGTTTTGTTTAGGAAGCAAGGAATCAACAGATAACCTCTGCCAACTACATATTGGAAAAAATCAAAATAAGCAAATAATATAAAAAAAGTCATTTCTATTCTTGAGCATGAATTTCCATTCCTGTTTTCTTGCATTACTAGAATTGAGTTTATATGAAATTTCTTAGGCCCTGCTAAACCACTTAGGCTCTTTTGCTTTGAAGAATGTATCATTAATTAATTAACTAGTTAATTAATTTGTGAAAAAAATAACCCAAGTTTTTCAGTTTTCTTCCCTGAGCAAACTCATCTTTCTCTTGCTTCCTTCTGTTCTTTCTTTCTTTTTTATTTTTTTTGTTTTTTTTGTTTTGTTTTCTTTGTTTTTTTGGTACTGGGGATTGAACTTAGGGACATTTTACCTCAGAGCTATACCCCCAGCCCTTTTTAAATTTTGAAACAGAGTCTGACAGAGTTGCTGAGGGCTTCACTGAGGTTGTCCTTGAACCCGTGATTCTCCTGTCTCAGCCTCCCAAGTACTGGTATTATGGTGTGTGCCACCATGCCCAGCCAAACCCATCTTTTCGATGGGCCTGTGTGCTTAAAAGTTCTGCCAAAAATTGCAGTTATTAACAAATTTTCCCAGTCATTCAAAACTGAGACATATTTAATATTCCAGTGAAAGCAACATTTAATCAAATTAAAATACAAATTAAAAATAAAACTGCCACAGTTCAAGAATTTCAGTTTAATTAAAAAAAGTCATAAGTGAATGAATAGATGAAACTAATTGTGTTATGTACAGTATAACATGATTTTTTTTCTAACAGTAAATTGGATAAATTGTAGACCAAATCATTTTAACATTTGAGGACATTAATGATTTCATTTTTAGGAAATGAAATGAGATTTGAAGATCTGTAGATTTCCAATTCTGGTATCAAGAGACTTTGTGAGAAAAAATGTATATGCGATTGTTATTGCAGAAATAGATTTGTTGCTTGCCGCCTTGTCTTTTGTATAGTTCCGAGGATATAAAATAATGGCATTCTGTGTGTGTATTGATTGTTCTAGGGCCATAGCATCCACACTGTTCCCCTTTGAAATCTCAAGCAACCCCATTAGGTCCACAAAGAGTCCTGCTTTATTCTGGGCTCTTCTCACTTCTGGATCAGTGCTGCAGACACCATGGGGTACCAATCATAATGCTTGCTTGGAAACTGTACTCTCTTCTTTAAGCTGCTTTTTTGTTTATTTTTATTTTTGTACTTTTGTTGGTGCATTATAGTCTCAGATCATAATGTAGTTCATTCCCCCTTCCCTATACAGGATATTGAAATTGACATTGGTATTCTCACATATGTACATAATGTCAACGGAAGTGGGTTCATGTCAATTATTGTCCTTTTAGTGTGGTTTCTTCCCAGTAGAGACAATGGGAAAAAATACTGTAGAGACATTATGTTCTGTTGAGGGAATGAAGAAAGGGACTTAATCTGAGTTGGTTACATGCAAGTTGATTAAAAGAGAGAGTGGGAAGGAAGCTGGGGAAACCCCACCAAGTGCTATGTGCATGTATGTCACTATCACTGTGAACTACATTATGATTTGGGACTATAATGCACCAATAAAAGTACTAAAAATAAATATTCAGAGGCAAAATAAAAAAAGAGGATGTATCATGGAAAGAATGATGATATAGTCATGAAAGACCAAGAAGCTATTGAGAAAAAGAATCCAAATAAATAATGCAGGCAATCGTGAAATAAAATAAATAAACAAAAAATCAACTGCATATAAATTTCTATCTGACTCAAATCATGGAGCATGCATTGAGACAGCAGCCAAAGATCACATTCCACTCAGGACTATTTAGAATTGCTTAATTCCAGCTGGGCATGGTGGCACACGCTTGTAATCCCAGTACTTGGGAGGTGGAGACCGGAGGATCTGGGTTCGCAGCCAGCCTCAGCTACTTAGGCCCTCCGCAACTTCGTGAGACCAGGTTTCAAAATAAAGTATAAAAAATAGGGCTGGGGGTGTAGCTCAGAGGTAGAACGCCCCTGGGTTCAATTCCCAGTACTGCAAAAAAAAAAAAAAAGAATTGCTTAATTCCTAACATTGATATAATTGACATAAAAACACAAGTCTAACACTGATTAAAAGTGAAACTTAAGACAACATATTTCTAAGCAAATAATGATGGCAGGAATCGAAGCTCAGACAAACAAGGGACTCAGTGGTATGAAGTTGTGCTTGATTCCTTGTGATTCCACAATGTGGTCCCCAGCACATAACTAAAAGTGTCACCTGAGAATTGTTGAAAGTGCCAGCTCCTGAGTTCCACCCCAGGCCTCCTGAATTAGAAATCTCAAATATGAATCCAGGATGTGTTTTTCAGCAAACCCACTAGTTTATTCTACCCTACGATAATGTTTGAGAACTACTGACCTACATTAGAACAGATTAACGTAGTCTCAGTATGAGATTTGATTCTGCGTTTCCACATAAGAGTTGTAAGAGACGTGGCTTTCCTTAGTGCACTATCAAATGATCATCAAAAACAAACTTATTTTAAATAAATTAGTTATATACTATTTGTTAATTTATTTGTTTAGAAAATGCATGGAGTTATTAAATTATCATAACTAAGTGGAGTATAATCCCAATAATTGGGAGGCAGAGACAGGAGGATTACAGGTTCAAGGTCAGCGAGACCCTGTTTCAAAATGAAATTAAATGAAAAAATAAATAAAATAAAATAGGGCTGAGGTTGTAGCTCAGAGGATGTTGAATCCTCGGTGCCATACCACACAACCAAAACTTATCATAACTAGTTTAAATTTTGTCCTTGTGTTATCCCAGTTGCGTATGTGTACTAATAGACAAATTAATCCATAGATTTTATTATTTAGGAAATGTTTGAGGATCCACTACGTTTTTGCTTAATGGATAGAGATGCCATTGTGGAAAAGTGTGTCAGCTTTCTTACTATGCTTCACGTCTTCTCAGCCCATTTATTTGCTCCAGGTATTGCTATGGCCATCAACTGCATATGCTGTGTTATTGACAGCATGTCACCTCGGTGTGTGGATACAGTGTCACATTCTACATTCCCTGGGGTGTCTGTGGCATTTTTGGGGATTATTCTTAATCCTTCTAGCTCATAAACAGACCTAGATGTATTGGAAAGTTCATATGCCATGAGATAACCTATGTGAAATAGGGAAAAGCACTGGTATATAAATAGCCCCCTCTTCTATAATTTAGATGAGCAATTCCAAAGGTCTTCCTCCATGATTCCTAAAAGAGTACTCAGCAAGATCGAGCCTCAGGTGACCACAGCAGGTGGCAGCTCAGTCATATAATCTTTAATTGGCTGTCCCTTCATCTGAGTTCTGAGCCTGTGGATCACTTCTCACGATAATCTGCCTGCTTGTTGGAAGAACTGGAAGGGCAAAGGCTTTGCTGTAGTAGAAACAGAGATCAAAATCTAGATATAAAAGTGGATCTAGACAAGAAGTAGAAAACGGAACAAAGAAAAAACATAATAAATAACATCATTTTCATAGTTACATGAAGTTTAAAAAGTTAGGTATGATGATATGACAGAGCACAGCGGGTGAGAAGTGGACTTGGGCAGCTTAGCGTGTGTGGTTCACAAGCTTTAACACCCATCAGCATCATCCGAGGAACACACACACACATACACACACACACACACACACACACACACACACACACACAAACACACACCATTCCTGGGCCTCATCCCAGACTTTGTAAATCTCTGGGTTCAGGAAGAGAACTGAGCATCTGGGTTTCTATCAAGTTTGCAGGTGGTAATCATGCTTGTTGGATGGGGACCACAAATTCATCACTGGATTAGAGGGAGAGTCTCTGAAACATCTCCTGCATCCAAAGCATGAAAAGGATCCAGCGATACAAAGCACAGAAAGAAGGGAATTCCAGGCAAAGAGATAATAACCAGCACAAAGAATTCAGGAACAGAAGGACTCATCGGCTCAAGCCTAAGTGTAGAAAGATGGGGTTTTTGCACAGGGAATGAAAAAGAAGGTGGAGAGAAGGCAGAGGAGAGATGCAATTGAGTTTAATAGGGCAGGTGGAGACCAGACCAGGCAGAGCAATAGAGGCTATAGTAAGATGCATTTGAATTTTATACTAAATGAAGTATTAAACCATCAGAAACTTTAAAGGGCATTTTCATATGAATTACATTTTAAAAGCAACTGTGTGAGAGAAATTATAGTGGGATGAGGATCAAAAAGATAAAATTATCACATCTACTAAATGGAATTACTAGGTAAGGATCAGTAGGAATAAATGAATATGCCAGTACAGCATTGAATAGGTGATCATGTAAATACCATAATAAAAATGGAAAATATGAATTCATAAAATATATGTTGGAAATATATAGATACTATTAATCCACTGAATTTTGGAAGGCCTGTGATAAAGCGGACCTGTGATATAGGGGAATCGCACTACATCCCTTTGTAGTGCTTAAGAGCTCTGATCTGGAGTCTGACTATCTTGGTATGACTCTTGACCCCTCTATTATCTGGCTGTATGACTTTAGACAAGCTATTGAACTGCGTTGTGCCTTGGTATTATTATCTGTGATGTGGATGAATTAATATTAAGGAATTTATAAGAGTTCTTATGGAGATGGATTCACTGAGTGACCTTACTTAAGTGGAAGTTGCTTCAGGATCAGTGCCTGAAATATGACAAAGCTAATGTGTTTGGTATTATTATTACTGTTGTTCCTGTTGATGCTGATATTAGTCTGAAAAGACTAATGGATTTTCTTTGGGTTGGAACAAAATGCCAACATCAGGAGTGATATAAAAAAATTACTGAAATTGCATGTGATGGAGGATAAGAGATTGGAGGGGGACCTGGTTATTGAGAGAAGGCTAGGAAGTACACACTGGGAATTATAGATGATATGTTATTAGTCTGAGTTTTAAGTTTTGTAGAGGAAAATAATATTTAAAAACTTATATACCTTTGGTAATTTTGGTTTTAATATTTTGATTATGTATATTCATAATTATTTTTCAATGTATGTCTTGTAAGTCACAAAAGTCCATTGCATCTGTCTTCTGATACATGAAATCATCTAAGGATATTCAGGTACCATAAGTAAATAAACAGAAATGTGTGTTCTGTGTGGGTTAGAGAAAGAATGGTTTCATATTTCCAGGTTTATTTTTCCAGGTGCAGGTTTTTTTAAAACACCAAAATCAGTGCTAAGTAAATAGAAAAAAGTAAAAGAACTAAGAAACTAAACCAGATGTCAAATACTTCACAAAATATTAGTGAAAGAATTGATATACTTGAAATTTTATGTGCTGCATAATAATCACATTATGAAAAGTCAAGAGGTATAACTTTTGCTTTCAGTGTTAATAAATCTCTGTATAATTTAAATAAAAATTGTGGCCAATATGAGATTCTGCATTCAATAACATTTTCATTTACATGCCTCATGAAATCTTGATTTCTTTGAAATTTTGAAACTTACTAGAAAGCTAGTAAGCATCAAGTTCTTCATGTATATTTAATTTTTGAGCACTGTGTATTGGAAATCATTTATAAGTATATGAAACAGACTATGAACTATGATTTATCTATTGTGTTTCTAAATGAAGAAGTCTCATGTCAAAACATGAAAAAGAGTAGAAATGACTAGATCTATTCACTCCAATCCCTATGTCTTTCTCCTTTTTCCTCCTTCCTCAATCCTTCTTTATACATGGAATACATAGAACACAGGCACAAAATGATGGTCATTTTTTATCCCCTTTCACCTCTGTATTTTGCTCATGTGAATTCATTTCAAAAGCAAAAATTCTCTTTGCTAGAAGGAATATAAAGTTTACATACATAAAATCTACCCAACTGAAGAGGAGATAGCCACACTTCACCACCAACTTTAGCATATAAAATTGCAGTTAAAAGCTGGGATCTTGTTTGTTCATTAGGTCATCTCAGGACCAATCACTGAGCCAGGATTCTGGGGTAATATGAATAAGTTACTATGGTCATATTGCCACTCCTGTAGCTGAAATTTTGAGGACTGAGGATCTGTTCATGGCAGGACTGAGTGGATAGATGGACATTAATGAATATGAGTTATTGAACTGAACCAATATACCCTTGAAGACTAAGACAGCTCAATTCAATTTAATAAATATTTAATGATCACTTTTTATTAGTCAGTTTCTCTTGTATATAACTAAGCAAAATTAACAAATGTCAGGAAGAATATTCAGTAATATTAGAAATAGTAGAAGCTATCACATATATAATAAAATTAACATATTTTAGATGTTTTACAAATATTACATTTATCATTAAATAACAAGCTTTTGTGAGAACATACCTACTAGCCTCAGTTTGAGAGCTAGATTTTTTTATAAATCAGCAATATTAAAAAAAAAAACTTGTCCTAGGTCATGTAAGTGTTGTCAAAACCAGAGTTTATCCAGTAATTCTTACCTCAAAGACTGGTAATCAATATGGTAGATAATACTAGAATAGAATGCTTTAAGAGTTGTAAGTATGAATTTAGTAATGATATATCCTGTATAGGTGAGGCTATTTGCCCAGAAAAGCAAGGATCTTTCTCAGAGTAGAGTGGAAATTTTAAAAAAATGAAACCATCTTTAAGACTAGTGAGTCAATTTTTTGTCATAAACACACAAAACACAAAAATTTAAATCAATTTTTAGTATGTGATTAGTATGTAAATTATCTTAGATAGCAGAATACTAACAAACTATGTAGTCTGAGTAAAAATTATACCTGAATGCTGAAAAGAAAAATAAAACAACTCTACTCCCATGTAGTTACCATTAATTACCAAGACTGTTGTTCACCCAGTTCATATTTCATTCTTTACAATTCAAAATTTGTTCAAGGATATTATAAAATAATGGCACACATATTCTACCTGTGATATTAAGTTTATTTCCACATTTTATAATTTCAGAAAAGCAAATGAACAAAGGCATATAATGATTTAAAGTTTATATAAAATGAAAAATATAAATCCTGATATAATTGAAAAATATATTTTAGGTTTGCTTATTTATTGATTGATTAATTGAATTACTTATTATTTATTTTTGTGAAGCTGGGAATTAAACCCAGGGAGAGGTGCTATTTCTGCGATACACTCACAACCCTTTCTATATCTGTTTTTTATTTTGAAACAGGATATCACTAAATTGCTGAGGTTGGCCTCAAACTTGTGATCCTTCTGTTTCAGCCTCCAAGTACTGGGATTATAGGCATGTGCCACCATGCCAGACTTAGGCATATTTTGTTTTAATGATTAAAGTTCATTTTACTTCTATAATTAAACATTTATTGTACAATTTTTTTATCTTAGCATGTATTGTACAAATTTAAAAATAAACTACAAGGCAAAGTTGATTACTAGCAAGGTACATATTTTGTTGGCTATAACTAAGTAGATTAACTTTCAAACTGAATTGCAGAATTACAGTATTTTGTTGAGTAATTTTTAGAAGTTTGCAGGGATATATTTTCAATTAGCTTCTCTTCTTAAAATGTCCACAATTGTTTAAATAGAATCATTATAACTAAAGATAATATGAAACATCTTTCACCTTTAGCGCTTAAATCAAGATTGGTCCAATTGGGATATAAAAGGGACTTTAGATAATGGAGGAGAAACTCCAGTGGAGTGAGTGAGGTGGTCTCAAGGAGGGTAGAGGGAAAGAGGGGGAATTAATGAAGGAAACACTTCCACTGACATTATGTACATATGTGAGAATACCAATGCCAATCTCAATGTTTTGTATGAAGACGACAGGGAGTAAAGAGAGAGCCAGGATGAAGCTCACCAAGTGCTGTGTGTATGTATGTCACTATCATTATGAACTGCATTATGATGTGAGACTATAATGCACCAATAAAAGTAAAAAATAAAATAAATCCATCTGGGCCAAGAAAAACACACCTAACTCTTTAATTTGCAAGATCAAAATATTTTTTTTTTTTGCAGTACCGGGGATTGAACCCAGGGGCGTTTTACCTCCGAGCTACACCCCCGGCCCTATTTTTTTATACTTTATTTTGAAACCGGGTCTCACAAAGTTGGGGAGGCCTCACTAAGTAGCTGAGGCTGGCCTCGAACCTGGATCTTCTAGTCTCTGCCTTCCAAGTACTAGGATTACAAGCATGCGCCACAATGCCCGGCATAAGATGAAAATATTTGATGATTGTATTTGCATATACTCCTCTCTTGTAAATTTGGGTTAAATTTTCTCTGAGTTCTCAGGAATTAGAACTTCTTTCCCACCCCCTCATGGCAGGATTACATAAGTATACCAATAACTAAAAGTGAAAGCTATTACCAGTATTAACTAGATATACTAATAGAGTTTTTCTCTGTGCTTGTGTGATTCAGATGGTCAAGTATGCCTTACATTTTGGTGGATTATCTGTATCCTGTGACTTCACAACCATTAAGGGAGGGGCTACTTAAATTTACCTTTCATAAATACCTAAAATTTGATTTTTTTGTGTGGTACTGTGGATTGAACCCAGGAGCATTGTACCTCTGAGTTGCATTCCCAGCCCTTTTTACTTTTTGTTTTGAAACAGTGTCTCTCTAGGTTGCTGAGAATCTTGCTAAATTGCTGAGGCTGGTCTTGGACCTGTGATCCTCCTGTATCGGCCTCCCAAGTACTGGGATTACGGGTGTGCGCCACCACACCTGGCTTGATTCTCCTTTAAAACCAAATGTGTCAGGGAGTCAGAATCCATTAAGCTCCTGGTAGTTTAGTAGATCTGAGTTTATTAAAATCTGAAAGTGAGCCGGGCGTGGTGGCGCATGCTTGTAATCCCAGTACTTTGGGAGGCGGAGACCGGAGGATCTGGGTTCGCGGCCAGCCTCAGCTCTCTCTCTCTCTCTCTCTCTCT
>PVJS01015940.1:0-38189 GCA_004027185.1 Glis glis
AAAAAAAAAAAAAAAAAAAAAAAAAAAGAAATGCATTACTAAAGGAGGAGAAGGGTAGAAATGAGAAATAGAAAAATGAAATGTATAAAAGAAAAGCCAAAGATAGAATAAAATGAAACCTCTATGGAAAGCAAAAGATGAGAGTACAATGAATAGCTCACTCTTAATGGGTAGACTACAAACAAACTGATAATTCAAATAGAAGTGGAAATAAAACATTTTTTCTTTAGTAATAAGCAGTAATGTAGAATTATTATAGTTGACTCAGGCAGTTTCGACATTCAAGCCAGTGTCTAAATAATGTTTTGCCTTTGTCCTATTATTACTAGTATTGAAATTTTTCTACAATATCATTATGCAGTTTTCATATTTGGTAAATATCCAACAAGTCTTACACATCAGCATTATAAACTACTTCTCTACTAACCTTCATTCTTAAAATTAACCTCAGATACTCATGCTGACCTGTAGAAGTGAATGTTTATATGCTTGCTCTCCAATGCTTGCAAATTGTCAACGTCTAGAAGAGTCTGATATATCAGAAGTGACTGTAATTGCCTTATCAACTTTTTTAACTCCTTGACCACAGTTCTTTCTTAGTTGATTGATATCTTCTGATCTATTATGTCATCCAGTTACTTTCTGCTTTTACTTAAATCTCTGGTGGATAAAGGACTTTAATATTCTTGTTTTTAGTTTTTAATCCAAAATGTCATTGACTATTCAACTTCAAAATCCCATTGACCCACTCTAAGAAGAGGATGCGCCGTAATGGTTAACTGAGAAACATTTAATTATATTGTTTGTTAATTTAGCTCAACGTGGGTTGGAAAACCTTCACCTAAGTAAAATTTTGATTTCCTGCTTTAGGAATCCGGAAACCATGGATCACCCGCATATGCTTTGAGACATGTTTTAGATATTTTTTTCTGAAAGCCCTGCAGCCACCCTAAAATTGAATGTATTATAGAACAGACCTATGGTAAGTAGACTTTTTTCTTTTTCTTCTGTCAATTTCATGTTCAAGTTAAATCTTATGGCTGTTGTAATGCTGCTCCCTGCTGGACACAATGTAATTTTCAAAAGTTGGCACTTAATAGATGAGCAAAGAACTGGTTAGCCAGACCCACCAAGGAATGCTTGGCTACATTCATAAAAAACAACAGTACACAACAAAAGCAACTCCATTATCATTGTCATGCTATACCACTGCTATCCTGTTCATAATCTAGAGCCCAGTGATAATGCTGCTGCTCTTGTTTCCAAATTTCATTGTCTGCTTTCTGTGCAGTGGCATCTTAAAGTCATAGCAAACATAATTGAAGGGTACTTGTAGGTGGTGTGCCTTTTAGGATTTCCTAAATTGTGTGCACTTTTTTGTAATGTAAGCCAGTTTACTAATGATGTCTTCTGTAATAACTTTAAATTCCTGTTTGTTTTTCCAAAGGAAATATTTAAAACTGCTTAAATGTAATGTAAATTAGACCAGGTTAGATCCATTTTGAATAAATCAACCTATGTTACATTTTATGCAGTAAACTTTAAATTTTTTTTGTCTATCTACCATATAATTCAGCTATCATGTGTTCTACTGTACACAGTGAACCATACTTGAGTGATAATGGGTTGGACTTCATATGTGGTGTTTGTGACCAACTTATCATGGACTCTCAAATTGTATACATAAGTATTCCCCAAATTGATTTTATTTATTTATTTATTTAATTATTTATTTGTGTGTGTGCATGTGAGTGTGTGTGTGTGTGTGTGTGTGTGTGTGTGTGCCACTGGGGATTGAACCCAGGGGCATTCTACCTCTGAACTCCACCCCAAGCCCGATTTTTTATTCTTTATTTTGAAACAGAGTCTCACTAAGTTGTGGAGGGTCTCACTAAGTAGCTGAGGCTGGCTGCGAACCTGCGATCCTCCTGTCTCAGCCTCCCAAGTACTGAGATTACAAGCGTGTGCCACCATGCCCAGCTAAAATTGATTTTAAAAGTGTGCTTCTTCCTACCTTCAAGCTAAAATATATCATTTATTTATTTATTTATTTATTTATATTTGGAGTACAACCTGCATAAAATTATTACTAGCATGTAATTTGGAATTTTTAAAAAGAAAGTGTACAGTTTTTTTTTTAAAGAAGAAGCAACATTGAACAGAAAAGTCTGAAATCCAGTCTTAATTAAGACTGTGGAGAATTAGGCATAGTAAGTATTTCTTTGCTATTAAAATAGTGCGATCAAATTAGAAATGTCGGGGAAGGAAGTGGAAAATTAGAAATGTAGACCAAGAAAATAAAATTATAATAGTAAAATTGTTGTTAGCAAAAAGAAAAATCCTTTCCTCTGCTCAAGAGAATATATTATTGTTATTTCAGAAAGTTTATCATTTTAAACTTTCTATTGTAAAGTATAACATGATATGGAAACATATATTATACACAAAATAATTATGTAATGATTACATAGCAAACATCCATATAACCACAGATCATTATTGGCATTCCAGAAATCCTTGATATAATCTCTCTTTTCTTTAGAGGTAACCAAAATCCTGCTTTTTGTGGTAATTATTTATATCATTTCTATATAATTTTATCACTTTCATATATATTCCTAAACAATATGTTTACATTTTGTCTCATTACTTTTTATGGGATTTTATGTATTTTTTTCTTTTATTCAACAATATGTACTGAAGATTCATCCATATAGCTTATTTCATTCATTTTCATTATTATATATTATTCCTTTGGAGTGAATATGCTAAAATTTATTTAGCATTCTGTTGGTAGATAATTGGGTTGTGTCTTCTTTGTGGCTATTATTAATTGCATTTCCATAAATACCCTTTAAAAATATCCTGATTACATATCAGTTTTTTTAAAAATCTATCAAATGACAAGTGATTTATTTTCAGGTTGGAAGATATTCAACTTAATAGTCATAAGATAATTGATTACAATGGTATTTTCTTTTTTTTTTTATGGTGCTGGGGATTGAACCGGGGCCTTCAGCATGCTAGGCAAGTGCTCTATCACTGAGCTACATCCCCAGCCCTACAGTGTTTTTTTGAGTTAATTTAAATGACCACATGAGAAATTTGTTATATTTTGATAGTATCTAATATTGAATATCGAAGAAGACTCCGAAGTGATTATAATTTATTTTATTATAGGCCTTACATGTAATTTAAAGTGACATATAGTTTGATATAGAGTACATGTAGAGAGATACAGTGTAGATTTAGATGTAGGACCTAATGAGGTAACTCTTTTGTCTCATGTTTTTAGCACACTCATTCTTTTTACTAATATGTCATACTTTCTAAAGCCCCTTCACTTTGTTGATGAAGAAACTAAGGAGAGCTGGAGAGATTGAGTCCCTTGAATAAGGACATTAAGCAAGTTGGGGCTAGAAACTAGACCAACCTGTCTCATTGGCACTCACAACTTAAAGTAAACAAAATGAAATCAGGACGTTTTCTTGTTTGTCCAATCATTTAATTGGAAATCTGCCTGAATGGCTATTAACCAAGACTTGACTTAGCACAAGGAGTTGCGTATTTTAAACCCCCAGAATGTTAATGCACTTCATCACAGCTCATCTTCCAAGAGGCATCCATAGGATATGCTAATTTGAAGTGAGAAATTTTACTTTGAGTGTTTCCTCAATCATCGGGGTATTAACAATTGATATATTCCTCATCTATTATTTTCCTGGGTAATTGAGTCTTACCCTTTTTGGTGACTAATTTGTATTATATGAATATTTTTCTAAAATATGAAATTTGCATCTCTATTTTCTTAAACCAAATAAATTTTAGATCTTTTCCTGATGGCTTCGTATTGTCATTGTGAACATCAAATATTTTACAAAATTAAAATAAAGTGGATTTCCTCAGAAACCATTATGCCTTGTCAGACTGTTTTCTTCTGAATTATCCTAGATAAGTTTTTATCCTGGGTACTGCTTTTGATTTTTTTTAACCTTTTGTTGGTAATTCTTGCCTTTTGTTGTTCGTGCATTGTATTGATATATATTTAAAACTAAACATTTGCCTAACGTTATATATTTCTTAGGTAATGTATATGTTTGCCCTATCTGTTGATTGCGGGCACAGAATGAGTGGCAGCTTTTTAAAATTTATTTTGGGGTCCCAAACCAGTGTAGACCCCTTGTTTGAGGATATTGTGAGATGATCTCACAACTGACTTCGGAATGACTGAAATGTAACATAGATTGCATATATAGGTGTACCTTTATTTTGGGAACAAAATGATCATTTACATGTTTTCTTCTAAAACAGTTATAGCCATTTTGAAACTGTATTTACTTAAGGATTCCTTTAAAAAGGAACTCCACTGGACTTAGTGTTTGTTTTCTAATTAATTCGTAGAATGAGAATTGAAATAAAAAATGTTTTAGGTGACACTGCCTACTGAAAATGGCAGTCATAGAGATTCAATCACTTTTGAAATTACAGCTTTTAAAGAAAAATATAGAAGTAACAAAGATTTGGTTGTATGTAAATATTTAAATGTTTTAGGAAATCATATTTGAAAGTGAAATGCATTTGATTGCATACCTAAACTATTGAATGTGAATTTAAAAATAAAACTGTAGTAGGGAGTATATTTGCTTTTAGAATCACAAGAGTTATTGGGATGAAAAATAGTTGCAATCTCAGAACATTAGGCATCAATGTGATGATTTATTGTGCTGATGAGGGTTTTCTAATTTGACAGTTTCCTTTTAAATTTAATAAGGCAACAAATTTTATAGATGCATTTGGGGAAAAGTGAACAAGCAGCTTCATGTACTTTACTGCAATGAGTTAACCTTTGAAAACTGCCATACGAACAAAGTGTGTGGAGGCTGAGAGAGGAATAGCTTCTCCACAGTACATCTGAGGTACATGTGTTGTGGAAGTGCCAACTGGTGCAGCTCTCAGGGAAGGCTTATTGGCAATTTCTAGAAAAAGACCAATGCCTATATGTTTTTTCATAGTACAAGTTCTGGGAACTTGTATTTATTACAGATACACTTGTATACTTAGAAAATAAAAACTGTTTAAGAGTTTTCATTGTAGCTGTGTTTGTAATAGTAAAAGATGGGAAACACCCATAATGTCTCTCAACAGAGTAATGGTTAAATGAACTATGATGTACCTATACGACTCTACAAACAACAAACAGTGGTAGTGTTCTTTGTATGCAGATTTGGAAAGTTTTCCTACATATGTTGTTATTTGAAAAAAGCAGAGTTCAAAACAATGTATGGTCAAGTACTGTTTGAGTAGGGAGGAGGGAATTAAAATATATATTTGTTTGTTTATATTTGCTTAAAAGAAATCTGGAAAAGCTCATAAAACCTAAATCATGTATGAGGATGGGAAGGGAAATAGGGTAGATGGGACCTTTACTGTATATCAAAGATTAGTTTTAAGTTTTGAATACATTAAGGTGTTACTTATTAAAATAGTTTTATTTGTAAGCCAGATGAGAGTGAAAGGACCATAAACCTGCTATATTTACTGTAAAATAAGCCATTAACCATTTTTATTCCTTTATTCCCAAAGCCTGGCAGATAGTAAGCAACGAATAAATATATTGTTATGAAAAATGAAGTCTAGCCTTTGGATGGTCTTTTTTAGCTTATTTCTCAAAGCATCTTCTAAAAATGAGAAAAAATATGTAAATCGTGCATTGAGTACAGTATAGAAATAAGGGAACATATTTAAGTGGTTGTTTTCAGAACTATGGTCTATTATCAGATTATCATGAAGTTTCATTTAATTTGTAATTTTTATTATATTGATATCAAAGAGTAAATTATATTTTCTTTAGCCTTATTGAAAAGTAGAATGAAAGTTTTCAAGGAATCTTTGATGATTAACAGACAAAAGCTTACAAAATTTGAAGGCATGGGAAAAAATGACAAATATTCCTTCTACTGCCTTATCTTCTATGCCACTTTAGTTTCCTCCATAAGGGCAGATTTTTGGTCCTGAAACTATTTTAAAAGCTGTAAGGCTGGCATGGTGGCTCATGCCTATAATCCCAGTACTTGGGAGGCTGAGACAGGAGGATTGCATGTTCCAGGACAGCCTCAGCAAGTAGTGGGACTCTCATCAACCTAGCGAGACCCTGTTTTAAAATAAAAATAAAGTAGGGCTGGGGGTGTAGCTCGGAGATAGAATGCCCTTGGGTTCAATCCCCAGTGGCACACACGCGTGCGCGGGCACGCACACACACACAAAGTTGTAATAGCAGCAGCAATTACTCCTAATACAAAGACCAGTTGTCTCTGAAAATATTGGGGGGCCTGGGAGATAATAGCATAAATGACTCCACTTACAAGAGTCCAGAACTTACTTCAACTATGCAGTTGAAAAGTTGATTATTCAATGTTTTAAGAACCCTCGCTTTTCTTATTTAGATTATGAACTTGTCATTTGTTCCTAAATTTCTTATGATATAGATTTTGAGTACCTTATTATTTGTATATAACACTGCCCTTATAAAAGAAAGCTTTATATTCAGAAAGGGACACATATTATAAGTGGATGGCTTAATAAAATTTTCACAAGCGAAATAGACCCATGTAACCAGCACCTAGATACAGAAAAAGAACATTAGCAGCACTTCATGCACCTGCATGCTCCCTTCTCATCCCTTTCACACTCTCTGCAAGGAAAACCAGCACCATGACTCTGAAGAGAGAGACTAGCTGTGCTTGTTCTTGGATTTTTTTATATATAGAATTATACAGTGTAGTTTTTTTGTGTGTGTGTGCATGTGTGGGTGTGGGTGTGGGTGTGTGTAATTTCCTTTGTTCAGCATTGTGTCTTCAGATTCGTTCAGGTTGTTGCAGGTAGTTGTAGTTTGTTTATTTTCATTGCTGCATTCCATTATGTGAGTATATCACCACTATTATTTATCCATTCTGCTGTTAGTGGACATATGGGGAGTTACCATATAATGCCACTATGAACGTTATAGTACATATACACACATACACACACGTTTCTTTAGTAATATCCAGCTTTAATCAATACTGCCAGTTTTCTAAAATTGTTGTGCCTGCTTTCATTTATAGTGTGTGAGAATTCTAGTTGCCGCACATATTTACCAGCACTCGATTTTCCCGCATCTTTTTCATTTTTCAAATTCTGGTGGGTATAAAATAATAAACCATTATGGTTTTAATTTATAGTTCCCTGATAATTAATGAAATTGAGAGTTTCTCTCGACATGTATACTAGCTGTTTGCTTATTCTCTTTTGTAATGTGCTTGTTCATCTCTTTTGTTTTCTTCTGTTGGCCTGTCTTTTTAGAAGTTCTTTATATATATGTTTAGGTATATATATATACCTATTGCAATAGTTTCTCTCACTTTCAGGTTTATCTTCTCGCTCCCTTAATAGTGCCTTTGATGAATATAAGTTTATGGATTTAATGTAGTTTTTATCATTTGTGTTTAGTGCTTTTATGTCTTGTTTAAGAAATGTTTGTCTACTCCAAGGATGTTTTATATTCTAAGTTTTCCTCCAAAAGTTTTCCCACTTACTTGTTTACTTATTTATTTATGTATTGTGGTACTGGGGATTTAACCCAGGGGCATTCTACCTCCAAGCTACATACCCAGCCCTTTTGTTTTTTGTTTGGAAACAGGTTTTCACTAGGTTGCTATGAGTCTCACTATATTGCTGAGTCTGTCCTTGAACCTGTGATCCTCCCAGGTACCCAGATTACAAGCATGGGCCACCACACCCAGCTAAGTTTTCTCTTTTAGATTTGTCATTTTAGTCTGCCCTCCCCTCCCTCCCTCCCTCTCTTCCTTATACTGGGGATTGAAACCAGGGATGTTCTACCTCTGAGCTACACCCCCAGTTCTATTTATTTTTTATTTTGAAACAGTCTTGCTAAGTTGCTGAGGCTGGCCTCAAACTCATGATCCTCCTGTCTCGGTCTCCTAATGCACCACTCACTGCACCCAATTTAGAATGTGTGTGTGTGTGTGTGTGTGTGTGTGTGTGTGTGTGTGTGTGTGTGTTAATAGGGTCTCCCTAAGTTTCTGAGGGCCTCACTAAGTTGCTGAGGCTGTTCTCAAACCTATATTCTTCTTTCTCAGCCTCCTAAGTACTGGGATTATAGGTGTGCACCACCATGCCTGGCTAGACTGTATTTTAATGTTAGGCAATTTTGTTGAGGTTTTCTTGGCTTAAGACTCTGTATCTGGAGACATAGAAAAAAGAAGTGGGTTTAGGTTAATAACCATAATTATGTACTTTCTGCAAAACACCTCCTTAAGAAGATGGTGTTTATCCAAGTTTACCTTATGTGCATCTTTGTTTTGTTTTTCTTTAAGGATAGTCCACTAGATTATTCACAGAGGAATTTCTGGGGTGGGGAAATAAATGTTATGATTTTCAATGTTTTTAACAATACTAGTATTCATAAACATGTTTATTCTTGAAGTATAAAATTCTGTGAACCATTTACACCCATGATCCTAGTTACCTTTTTGGGTTTAACAGTATAATTCACTCTGTTAAAACTTAGGATATTAAATATGTATTTGTTTAATTAAGGAAAAATTCAAGTTTTAACTTTTTGTCACCAAAGCAATATAAAATACTGGCTGTAATATCTAAAAATTATTTTTATATGTTCTAAATGATTTTAAGCAGGATTTCTTGTGGTTGTCCACTTGTGTGCATGTTACGAACATTTATGAGGCCTTTGGTTATACTTTTTATTGTTGAGAAAGAAATATTTTCACTGTATATTCTAATTATGTACTATTTATATTACAGAAATGTATTTTTGAATGCCTTAATGTTTTACTTTTTATCTTACCAATAATGTATGTTATTAACTTCATGATTATTGTATTACTTAATTTTATATTTATATTTCATAATGAGAGTAATTGCCTATTTTAAAATGTATTTTGCCTCTGATCACAGTGCTGAAATTTAAGAAAGGTGATTATACTCGATTCTTCCCTACACATTTAGATATTTTTCACTTGTCAACTACATTTTTTAGTTTAAAGCATCAAATTAAGTATTATTTTATCCTGGCTTTTATTTTAATTCATGCATTTAAAAACTGAAATTCAGATAAAAGATAGTTTCAAAATAAATTCAGTATATTATTTATGAGTGGAGCAACACATTAGCATTGGGTTCACAATAGATCATATCGCTTTTATTCCATCTTACAAGCTTAGCAGCACAAACAGAATAATCAACATATTATTTGGCTGTCATCTGCTGAACAGAAACCAGAGATCACAAGGAGGTTTTCCCTAGCTGTGGTGATGGCCTTTTTGTTCCAAGCCCCCATCTGGGAGGGCCATGGTGTGTTATCATATGGAACGCGGGGTTTTCTGTAATCTGCTTAGCTGCACTGCAGTTTGAATCTTCATTCCATGTTTGTGTAATTTATAATTTTAATGAGACCATGGCTCTTGTGGGCTTTGAAATATATTAAAAGCTCTTTTGTGCATATGCTTTTGTTCTTGCTTAATAGGCTCAGTGTATTTAAAACTGATGAATTTTTATTCATGAATTTGGATGTCTGGAGATTAACTTAGGCTGAATATCATTGCACTCATCTATTGATGGTCAGAAAGTTTTTTGTTTTTGTTATTGTTATTTTGTTTTGCTTTTGTGTATGTGTGTGTGTGTATCAATTTCTGTGTGATACTTGTAACTAGAAAAGAAATAAATTATTTTCTAACATGGCTAGGTAATAAAGAATTTAAATTTTATCCATCTTATTTATTGATACTCGAATTTCATTTGTAGTCTTAGTATTTTAGATACATGTTATAAAGAAATAATTATGAAAAAGCAACTCTTAAATAAGTTAATACTTTAAGTACTTTTGTTTATATTGACATCATATTCCAATATGTGACAGAAATAGACGTATTTTAATTGTGTATTTTTAATTATTTTGTGGTTATTCTAAATGAGTTATTCTCTGTCTTGAATTAAATTAGGTAGTTACACATTTTAACTTTTTTATTTTCCCCTTTAATGAAAGGATATTTTAAAACCCCTTTAGATATCATGAAAATACTTGTGGAAAAGCATCTTACTAATAATTTATTAAATTGACCTTTTTTATTTACTAACATTCTGAAATAGACTAAATAATTAAAATCTCTATACTTATTACTTAAGTATATATATATTTTATATATATAATTTTTTTGCGTTCCTGGGGATTGAACCCAGGGGCGTTCCACCTCCAAGCTACACCCCAGCCTGGTCTCACTAAGTTGCGGAGGGCCTCACTAAGTAGCTGAGGCTGGCCGTGAACCTGCGATCCTCCTGTCTCAGCCTCCCAAGTACTGGGATTACAGGCGTGCACCAACACGCCCGGCTTTACTTAAATATATTTTAAGATTTTGAATATAAACAATTGTATAGCACCATGGAGGAAAAAATCATGGTACTTTCTGGATCCAGACATGTTTTTTGAAGTTGCTGTTTATTGCCCTCAATTTAGGGGATAACGGTCTTTATAACATTTTCTGAAATTTCCCAAGAGGAATTTTTTGTAAAATCCTATATTTATTGTATTAAAGCATTTTATAGCTATTACACATTATTCTTTTTTTGTATGTGATAGTCAGCAGTTTGGGATATTGCATCTACTCCCACCACTAACAACCCATAAGTTAGAAATATAAAATAGAGGCTAAAACTTTACTAAGTTTGTGTATCATATTTAACACTGAAATCTTTGTTCTTCCATAATAGCCCACTTCCATAATAGCCACTTCCATAATAGCTAAATGAAATTGTACAACAATTTGAAACATGTTGAAAATGGCTCCTAAAGCAGTGCTACCAATAAAAGTATATGTAAATCATTATATATCTTATTTAACCAATGATATCTTTTCAACGTAATCAATATAAAAATTTTTAATGAAATATTTCACTTTCCCTTTTTTTGTCTTCAAAGTCCAATGTGTATTTTTTTAATTCCAATGTATCTCAATTTGAAGTAGTCATATTTCAAGTACTCAGTAGCAACATGGGGCTAGTGGCTACTTTATTGATAGTGTAACTCTAAAGTATTATACAATTGTAAAAAATGACAAAAGTATGTATATTTGCATTCCTCATTATTTTTCTAGTAATATCCTATAAAGGGTAACCAAAGAAAATTCATGTGTTATGTAGTTAAAATTATGCACAGTACTTTTTAAAGCTCTGCCAGTGGTACCATTGGTCTGTATCTGTCTGTTTAATACATGAAATGAAAATTATATCACCTGATTCCTGAATGCCTAGTAGATATTATGCAGATATACTTAAAAATATTGTGAGGATAAGGAGATAGCAGCTAATGTAATGAATTTGTAATGTTCCTCAGAAATTGTGGGCAAACCAAACTTGTCAAATAAGCCATATTTAAGTACCCCATGGAACTTAGTTTTCAAAGAATCCAATGGCAAGTCTTAACACTTTTTTTAAAAAAAAGTTGAAAACTCTTCTTCATATACTGACAATTTTTCTGGACAGGTATTTGTGTAAATGTATATTAATTTCTCTTTTTATATGTTTGCCTAGAGCTGGTATACCTGTAAACTTCTTGTTGGAAAAAAAAGTGATTATAAAATGCTGTTTTGTAAATATCTCTAAGATTCTTTACATTTAAAATATTCTGTATACAAATTTGAGAGATTATTTGACTGATAAATATTATAAAACACAAAGGTAAGAATTCAAAAATTTTGAATTACAGTTAATTTTTGTTTTAAAGAATAGTTATGATTATGGGATTTGTATTAAATACTGCAGGTATATCTACTTTATTAAAAATGTAGATTTTGTCATGTGCAATTGACCTTTTTGTAGTATATTTTAGAGAAAAGCGTATATTCATGAGATCTCCTGAGTTTTTTCCAATTCTAAATTTTTAGGGATATAATCTAATTTTTATGTAATCTGACTTTTATGTAGATATTAGTTCAGGCCTGTTGTATTCTTTGACTCACTTAAATGTTTATTGACTGGTCCCTGTGATTTCTTCATTTAAAGTGTTGTCACAAAATGTTAAACTACTCTTTAAACAATACCTCTAGTTTCTTGGAGATGATAAATCCGTCCATTGATTTCCTAATTTTATTATGTACACAGTCAATTGTAATCCAAGATTACAGCAAACAAGATGTTAATTTCTAGACATAATCTATGTACATTTCAATTACAGAGCATGATTGTTATAGAAGCACAGAATAAAAAGGAATAACATTTGTGCTATCCTCACAGGAGCTGTCAATAAAAGATGTAATAGGGGATTTAGGAATCTGGAAATGGCCAACTAATTTATGTGAATCTATTTTATTTCAGCTAGAAAGACCAAGCTCTTTTTCGTCTGCACTGCATATTGCACAGCACAGGCTGTCTATACAAAACCAGGCGGCTGCATATGGATAGTCCCTTGATATCATTCACTTGCTGTGTAATCTTATTATGCAAAGTTCTAATCTTCACCTAGAATGAATGCCTCTGGGTCAGAATATAGTCATATCAGGGTTTTTGAGGTCATGTTTTGTGATCCTTAGCTTATTCTTCTAAGTAGGGCTGGGATTTAAAGGGTATTCCCCAGACACTGGCAGAGATAGACAGCAGAACCTGCTGCCTTTTTGGAAGACAAGACCAACATGAGGTCCCTGGTAGGATTAAACTTGATTTGTAGCTGTAGGATTTTTTAACAGATGTATTATTGGACAGGGAATAGGGGGCCACCAGCACAGCAAAATTGAATCATGACTGGCATTCTCAGGGAGTTTGCTGCCTGCTAAAACAGCAGCTGCATGTGGATTTGACTTCTTTCAGGTGAAGCGACTTCCAGTCATTTGGAAAGGATGGGATGAAAAGGAACCTTGGTGATAATTTTGATGTCTGCAAGATTTAGTACCAGTGTAATGGGATTATCGGTAACACCTTCACTGCAGAAAAAGCCACCTGGCGCTATAACTGGCAGCAACTGAGAACTAATCCTTTCCCATCTCTTGGATGTCATTCATGAAGCTCAAAGCAATTTCTACCCTGCTAACTGTGATTAATTTTATAAACAACAACAAAAAAAATCAGGTGATCAAGGCAAAGAAATGCTTTTTATTAATTATTTATAATATGCAGACTTATTTTAAACTATGTGATTTTTAAATTATATGACATACAAACTGTAAACTATGAAAGATTCAAAATTTATTAAACTGTTCAAATAGAAAAATTGATTAATGTCTTTTATACTTTTTGTAGTTGAGTGACGGTATTTACTACTGATAAGGATTCATATTTGAGATTGAATATTAATTTAGATCTATTCTTTTGGACTTAAGGCCATTATCAAGGTAATCAAAATGTCTCTTGGTGTAAGGAATTGAAATAGTTTGTTTTGTGATACATTTTATCTGTTTTTGACTGATTCAGTTGCTGATAATGAAATGTTTTTGGTGAATGAAACATTTAGTAATATAAATATATAGAAATATTTTTGGTAATTAAGGTAATGCTAACTCAAACTGCTGTTGAAAGATCTCTTTATGAAAATATATGATCTCAATATGTAAAAGTCCTAGAATAATTAATACTGATGCTGAATGATTTATTTGTAGAAATCAGTGATTCTTAGTCAAGTGTTTTTTTTAGCACATGAGGGTTTAGTTATTTGCACTAGAATCAATACATTAGCTAATATTTTTGGCATTTTATTTAAACTAAAAAACTTTATCAAGTACTTTGTTTAGAGGTGTTAATTATTTTAATATTCTTCTCTTACACGATCCAGAATAAACTGAGAGAAAATGAAGTCAAATTATCCCATCAGTCACCCACACAGTATGCAACATAACTGCCAAGACCAGAAACGATAATTAGTGTTGTCAGTGTTATGATCCTAGAGTACTTAATTTTAAATATTTATTCATAGAACTTGATTTTTATCTTACTATGTTTTTTATTTAGTAGCTTTATATTTTTAAAAATAGGTTACCAAACCTCAGTCTAAATGTTTTTAAACTTTAAAATTTTAACTAAATATAAGTGACTAAAATATTTTCTTTAAATTGTAAGGATAAACTATAACCAGCCATTTTACACATGGTGTGTTAATATACCTGTGGCCTCTGATTACATGTTGTACCTTTTATTCTCCGTATAAGGTCTTTATTAGAAAAGTCTGCAAGTAGAATATAATAAATTTATGTAGAGCTTTTTTGTCATATCTTCCTAACAAACATTATTCTTAATGGGCTTAACTGGTTTAACTGGTTCTGAGCTACCATACTTGAAAAGTGGTTCTTCCTTTTTGTTACATTTTATATGAATGAGTGAGAAAATTTAACATTTCTACTTAACTGCATTATGTTAATTTACAGAGGACTTCTTTAGCCTTCTAGCTATATTTTTATTATTTGAAAAGTTATTTATTTAAAATTCTACTGTTAAGATGAAAAGAGCTAGCCATGAAATAAATGGACTGAAATCTTTTCCTTAGCTTCATAATATAATTACTTGCACTTTAAATCTACAATATTTGGTTTATGTTTAATTTCAAATCATTTAGCCAGGTAATTTATTATTTCAGGCTTTCTATGGTAGTTAATAATTTATGCAATTATTTTTTAAAGTACCTTTCCTTTCAAAACAGAATTTGTAAGCTTTCATTAAACACGGTAAACATTTATTTACTTTTATATTTTTTATTCAGCTATTTATTAAGTGGGTTCTTAAAGTTAGTGTTTTTTCCTCTTCCATCTTAGGTATCATTCTTATTTGATTAGACTTGGTTACTTGCTTTGGAAAGTCCCAAATAAACTCATCTTAATTAAATTTGACATAAACATGTAAGGTGTTCTCATTAATGTATAATCTTTTCACTTGGATGTAGATTATTTGAGTTTAATATCCTGTTGATAACTTATAAGAAATTTGACTCATCTTGCAATCCTATTTACTAATTTAATTTGTAAGACAGGTGACTCATAATGATGTCAGTAAGAGTGGAGGTAGTTTGGGAAATAAGAGAATGGGTTTTAAGGTAAAAGAGATTAGAAGAAAATTTTAAAAGGACTAAGTCAGATTCAACAAAGAGCAGGATGGGAATCATAGGAATTCTTGATTACCTAAGAGATGATAATCTTGCTTTTTCTCTTTTGGTGACTTATAGACTTAGTATCTCTCTAAAGAGCCTGCACAAAATGTAGACTGGCAACAGTGAAAGCTAGACTCTGAGGATGCTAAATGGTATTTCTTCCATTTGAATTAATACCCTTTTACTATTGCCCATACAACTGTTGTATTATTCTGAAATAGATGGATCATATCACATTTGGAGAATTACTGGTAGATCAATGGCATTTGTTTTGGTATTTCATTGTTTCAGAGTTGGTATTTCTTGTATTAAAATCTGAACTGCTTATGTTATATAAACAAAGTGAGTTTTGGTTTTATATATATATATGAAGTATACTTACGAAAATAACATTGGGTTAGTGAACTACATTGAAATGTTAGCATTATAAAGTTGAATTGTTGGCAGTTTGTAGAATTATCCCAAAGTTAACATTCAGATTAAAAATAATGAATGGTCAAATTTTGTCAAATTTCTAAAAATACTGAGTTATGTTTCTGTAGTCTCAGATGATAGTGCAAAGCCCTTTACTAGGATTTCTTCCTGGGAGCTTATTCAAACTACAGATTCTGTGGCCTTGCTCCCTGAGATTCTGTTCATTAGGTTTATGATGGAAGCTGGAGAGTTTGGATTTTGATTTTGGTTAGTATTTAGTAATCAGGTGATTTTGATGCTGCAGTCAAACATGAACACTGCTTTCTACCTAAAAGAGATGGCAGTTATTTCCTCTAGGAATGAACCAAAAAGGTTTAATAAAGCCGGGTGTGATGGCGCATGCTTGTAATCCCAGTACTTGGGAGGCTGAGACAGGAGGATCACAGGTTTGAGGACTGGACAGTCTCAGCAAGCAGTGGGACTTCCATCAACCTAGCGAGACCCTGTTTCCAAATAAGAAATAAAATCGGGCAGGGGGTGTAGTTTGAAGGTAGAATGCCTCTGGGTTCAATCCCCAGTATCACACACACACAAAAAAGAGGCTTAATAAAATCTTAGTTTAGGGAATCAGAACACCTTGAATTTACAGTTCTGGAAAATAAAATAACCTTTGTACAAGTCTTCCAGTAGATTTAACATTTATAGATTTGAACAATCTGCGAGGAGCACTGAAGATTTCAAATTGGCAGGAATTTGGTGACTTTGACGGCAAGTCTGCTATGTGAGAGCGGATTACTTAGCTACTGAGCAGAGCACACCAGCCAGTACACAGGTCTTGAGTTCTTGTCGTTCGTTACTTGTCACAGTGACTTTCATCTGGGATCTGAAATGGACTTAGATCTTTCAGTAACCTTATATGCATCTTTTTATGGGAAAATATATTTTGTTTATCCTTGAATTTGAAAATTACAAAGGTCTCAGAAATGTCAAAATCTATTTTTTCTTGTCCAAATATTGGTAAATATAGCATAACCCTGTTAGATTTGTTTTGTCTCCTCATCTACTTGTTTGGCTCACCTTTTCTTAATGTGAACAGGTCTTTAAATGCTAACGTGTTTTCTCTGTTCCTCTTCAGAACAAAAACATTATGATATTAACCACTTCTCTGACTGGTTGCTTACTCTTCAGGATGAATAAATGTCTGTAAACCTGTGATCTCAATTGACATTTGACACATTACATTTTTTTTCCTGTTTCTGAAACAAAATGTCTTCTTTCCTTTTCAAAGGAATTGCAGACCTGAACAATCAGGTAGATGCTTTCTTTGTGGCTCTGGGTAGTGTGAAATCACTGTCAGATGAGTCCAATAATTGGATCTAAATCAGGATCTTAGAATTGGATGCCTGTGCCCAGAAACTTCTGAAGGTGAAGGAATCTCTAGTTTCTTTTTAGCTTCTAGAGTCCACTTTGCTCAGTCTTTTTAGTTGATTTTAATATCATTCCAACCTCTCTTTTTCCCATGTGACATTGTGTTCCCACATGTCCATTTGATAGTTTTCAAAAATTTCTTTCACTTGAAATGAGAGATATCATAGCATAGTTGTACAATTTAGAGGCAAACTGCCTAATTTTGAATTCTGACTCTACTTTTTATGATCTGTATGACTTTGAATAGTTCTTTAACCTCTCTGCTCTTCAGTTTCTTTATAAGATACCTAAGTTTCATAGAATTGTAGTATGGATTGGATGAGTTAGTATCTGTAATGTGGTAAGAACAATGTCCAGCACATAGTAAGAATTAATGTAAAAGTTTGCTATTATTGTTGCTGCTATTTTTGTTGGTATATGAAGATTTTTTATGTATATTGAAAGAAACTGTTATTATCTGCATCATGTTTTCCAGCTTTATGTTATAGGAGAGATCATTTGTATGGTATGTAGAATACTGTTGAAAGTAGATCTCAACCTTACTGACTCATGCCAGCATTACATGGGGTTTTACTATATTTTAAATGGAGCCTCTTAATAGATTTCTGGGAGAGATTATTCTACACTTCTATAGTAAGTGACACAGTAATAATTTAAAATCTTTTCACTTTTTCCCAGCTTTTCTATTATTTAATAGAGTATATGGGTTCTCCTTTAAAGGAATTATCTGTCTATATGAATAACTCAATTAAAAATATAAACATAATAGGGAATAAAAGGTAACAAATTCTGTTTCCTAGATAGAATGAGAATTCTTTATGCCCAAGCTTCCCAATTTTTTTCACAATACACATGGATGTGGTATAAATGACTGGATAAGTAAGGTTACTCAAGGTTGGAGGTGGCCTTGGCCACCCTGTGAGCTTACAGCAATGGTTCTCAAATGTTATTTGGCTTTAGAATGATTCAGTTTTATCTAGGCATGGTGGTGCACACCTATAATCCCAGCACTTGAGAGGCTGATACAAGAGGATCACAGGTTCGAGGATAGCCTCAGCAATTTAGGGAGACCCTGTTTCAAAATAAAAAATAAAATAGGGCTGGGGGTGTAGCTCCAATGTAGAATGCCCCTAGGTTAAATCTCCAATAACAAACACACACACACACACACACACACAAACACACACACGTTTTTAGAAAAATATAAAGTAACAGGGAATGAAAGGTAACAAATAGCTGAGCAACACTCAGGACTTGTTAGCACAGATTGCTGAGCAACACTTCCCAAAGTTTCTGGTTCTATAAGTCTTGGGTTTGGCCCAAGAATTTATATTTCATTCAGATTGCCAGATGATGCCATTGATGCTTGTCTGGGTTGAGGGGCACACTTTGGTAATTTCTAATTCATTGTGTCAGTATCTTGGTGTGGTAGGGAGAATAATGGTCTTCCAAAGATTCAGAGATGTCCATGTCCTGTTCCGTAGAACCTGTATGTTACTTTATCTGGTTAAAAAGGAACTTTGCAGGAGGACTTCTGTCCCCATGGAGTTTGGTGTGCCACTCCTGGTGTGTGGATGCATTTACCTGGAAGCTCCTCAGATCTCTTTGTATAATTATTATTGTTTTTTTCTCAAAAGAGTTTTTATACAACTTAATCTTTAGTCCTCCAGTCCAGGTGGCTGGGTGGGGCTGCAAGTTCCAATCCTCTAGTAACTTGGTCTTTTCAGTTACTGGTTCTATCCTGAGGCTATTTAGGGGCATCTCCCTAAATCATTCACAATTATTCATTAGTATAAAGTCAATTTTGATCAAAGCAGCTTCTGTCAGTAAATTCATACGGTTTTATGAGCTTTGTGCCCAAATATACTTCCTGTTATACCACAGGCATCATGAAGAATATTCCAGGCATGGGTATTAGCATAAATAAGTATTCACTGTTCAAAATTTACTTGAGGAAGAGACCAATATGATTGAGTAGTCAGTTCCTGTACAAAAATTAGGGAAGATCAAGTTGGAATGAGGATGGGAGGGGAGCCATGTGTCAGATATCTTTGAAATGAACCTAAGTAATCTAGGTTTGATCAAATAAAGATCCAGTGGGGTATGGGAGTAGAGTAGTATATGGGAGTCAGTGTAACATAGGGGATGAGTTGCTGGATTCCATCATTTACCAACTCTGCAATGTTAAGCAAGCTATTACTGTTAGTCTTCTTTTTTGTTATCTATAAATTGAGGATAGTATAGTATCTGCCTTACAGAGATATTATATGTAAAGACTGGCATATTGTAACTACTCAGAAAATGTTGCCTATTATTATTGGTGTATTTTAGTCAATTTAATCTGAGACCAGTATATAGTAGCCTAGGCCATTTGTTGAGAAATGCTTGAAGCATAGTTGTAAGAGGTAAATTGAAAGGGACAGATACTAGGAGTATTTAGATGAATTATATCAATAGTTTAAATTTACATAGCTATTAAAATATATGGTACTTTAAGCTCTTTCATAGTATCATGTGTTCATTATTATATCAATAATAGCTGATGACTGAATCTAAATGTAATTAACAGAGCACTTTGACATATGCTGTTGAATTTGATTTTCAGAACCATTTTATGAGTTATTATTTTCATTTTATTAAGCCTTAGAATAGTTAAATAATTCATTGAAATCACACAAGTTAACAAAAGAATTAAAATAAAACTTGACTCTTTATACACCCATTCTAGTGGTTTCTTGATTATATGACAAGAACTGATGTAATATAGAAAGGAACAAATATGATAAACTGTTACTACTTTGAAAGTAGTTAATATCTTTTCTTGAGTATCTGCCTTAATGGCAGTAAGCAAGACAGAAGGGAACAGATTTGTTCAGAGTCTACTAGTTATCTAATTCATAGATAAACTTAGATATTTCAATATTACCTCTGGTAGATCAAAATATTTAGTGGCTATAATTTGCCACTCAAAATGTCTTTAGCAGAAATGAAAATAAGCCTTCCCTTTTTGAACCAAACTATATTAAGCACTCAGTAGTTCTGGGTGATTCTAAAATATTTTACAATAGAGTTATTGCTTAAGTGTTTTTAAATAGTATTGACCATGAAACTTTTTGAAATTTACCATCAGGCCAGTGGTGGCAGAGACCACAGAGACTATGCTTCGTGGTGTTCTGGGAAAAACCTTTCGTCTTATTGGCTATACTATTCAGTATGGCTGTATAGCCCATTGTGCTTTTGAATATGTTGGTGGTGTTGTCATGGTAAGTTTTTACATTCAAGAATATCCATTTTAAATATATACTTTTTTAAAAATTGAAGATTTTTTCCCTTCATTTTAGTGTAGTTGTTAATTTAATGAATAAATTGTTAAATTTAAAACATAAAATCTTTCTAAATACTGGGATATAAGATTGTGTTTACAATGGCACTGGTAGAAAGTACATGAACAGTTACTTTACATCTGTTTCATATTGTGTTTCTAACAGGGGCATGAAAGTGCCCCTTGATAGCCTAATAATAACAGTTGTTACCATTTCCTGAATGTTATTTGCTATTTCCAGGGTATGTTTGATGGTGTACTCTTATTAACTCACTTAGTCTTTTACATTTTTCTTTTTTTTTTTTTTTGCAGTACCGGGGATTGAACGCAGGGGCGTTCTACCTCTGCGCTACACCCCCGGCCCTATTTTTTTATACTTTTATTTTGAAACCGGGTCTCACGAAGTTGCGGAGGGCCTCACTAAGTAGAGAGAGAGAGACACAGGGAGAGAGAGACAGAGAGAGAGAGCTGAGGCTGGCCGCGAACCCGGATCCTCCGATCTCCGCCTCCCAAAGTACAGGGATTACAAGCATGGGCCACCACGCCCGGCTGATGGTGTACTCTTATTAACTCACTTAGTCTCTTACATTTTTCTGAAATAATTATTAGAAATCTATTACGCATAGGATGAAACAAGCTCAGAAAGCTTCAGTAACTTGTTCTAGATTCCATTGTTAGTAAGTAGCAGATGTTGAATTTCAACACAAATTTGTCCAATTTCTAGAACAACTATTCATGACTACTGAGTTTGTCATTAAAACAAGTGATTATTCTGCTAATGTTGATTTAAATGTTAAGCCACGCCTTTCATCCTCAACCAATTCTTGTTCTCAATATTTCATTATGAATCTGTCAACGCTGACTGTTCAAATGTTTTGTCATGTAAATGGAAGAATATTTGATTGACTGGCCTGTCAATAGTTTTTTTATTATTGTTAGCATTATTATTTTATATTAAGTTTACACTAACAAATTGACAGTCATACAACTTCAAGTTGAGTTGGAGCTATGTAAATAAATACATTAACTGAAACTCCCCTCCTTAATTTTTGAAAGTTACATTGGTACTTTCAGAAGTAGCAAACATAAACTTGCACTATATTCTTTGTTATTTCTACCTGAGTAGGAAGTTTTTAGTAAAGTTTTATTTACAAATAAGTAGGATAAATGAATGTAGTGGTTACCTTTTTCATCACTGAGGCCAAAATACCTGACAAGAACAACTTAGAGGAGGAAAAGTCTATTTTGGCTCTCGGTTTCAGAGGTCCATTCCATAGTCAGCTGGGCCCAAGGCAGAAACATCATGATGCCTGGCTATGGCTCAACTCATGGCAGCCATAAGTGGAAGGAGAGAGAGAGAGAGAGGAAGAGGGAGAGAGGGAGGGGAAGGGAAGAGGGAGGAGAGGGAGAGAGCCATAGGCCATGGACAGATAAAGTCCTCGAGGCCACACCCCATCCACCTCATCCAGCCATGTCCTACCTCTGAGCATTGCTGCACTGGGGACCACACTTTTAGCACATGAGCTTTTTGGGAGATATTTCAGACCCAAAACATAGCAATGGAGACTGTTGTGTTTATATTTTTTTAAGTGACAATGATTATTCTAGTTTTAAGATATATATTAAGATTACTGTCTTAAAACACACAAATATGAATGTCTAAAAGTGCATCTCATTGTACCGGTATTTTTCAGTACAAAATATAAGTTTTTTGTTTTGTTTTGTTTTGTTTGCGGTACTGGGGATTGAACCCAGGGGCGTACTACCTTCGCGCTACACCCCCGGCCCTATTTTTTTATACTTTATTTTGACACCGGGTCTCACGAAGTTGCGGAGGGCCTCACTAGGTAGAGAGAGAGAGAGAGAGAGAGAGAGAGAGAGAGAGCTGAGGCTGGCTGCGAACCCGGATCCTCCGGTCTCTGCCTCCCAAAGTACTGGGATTACAAGCGTGCGCCACCACGCCCGGCTCAAAATATAAGTTTGCCTATCAAATGAGTACGCCATTCTCTTGGAAGAGGAGGAAGGGCATTAATTCATTGAGATTAGTATAATGTCATTTAAAATTACCACCATGGACACTAGATATTTGACAGTAGAAAGAAAATGAATCCTTTTAATCAGTCACTCAGAAAATATATATTGAGTATCAACTTTATGCCAAGCACTGTTCTTGGCTTTGGTTTATAGCTGGGAAAATGAGTGACAAGTTCCCTGCCCTATGGACCTTACATCCTCTAAATTTTGGAAACATATGATGTTACTTTGGTCATATATTATAATGTGATATCAATAATTTTTTTGTGTTGTGTGGTGCTGGGGATTGAATCCAGGGACATTCTACCTCTGAGCTACACCCCCAGCCCTGTTTTATTTTTTATTTTGAAACAGGGTCTCATTAAGTTGTTGAGACCCTCACTATGTTGCTGATGCTGGCTTCAAACCTGCAATCCTCCTTTCTCGGCCTCATAAGTACTGGGATTACAGGTGTGCACCACTATGCCTGGCTTCCTCAGTAAACAATTTTTAATAAATTTGTGTTTCCAGATGTGGTGGGCACTGTAGAATTAAACTCATCTGAGAACTGCCAACTTATGAATTATCCCCCAAGCTTGAAGAACATTTGTTTAATTTTCTTTCTTTCTTCCTTCCTTTCTTTTTTTTTTTTTGTGGTACTGAGGATTGAACCCAGGGGCACTCTACCTCTGAGCTACATACCAGCCCTATTTTTTTTTATTTTGAAACAGGGTCTCACTAAGTTGCAGAGGGCCTCACTAAGTTGCTGAGGATGGCTGTGAACCTGCGATCCTCCTATCTCAGCCTCCCAAGTACTGGTATTATTAGCATGCGCCACCATGCCTGGCTTTAATTTTGTTTCTTTAAGCCTGCTTAGATGATTTCTGTCAAATTAAAAGAGATTTTTGAACTCAAATTACAAAATTACCTCTCTTTTCAGTGTTCTGGACCATCAATGGAGCCTACAATTCAAAATTCAGATATTGTCTTTGCAGAGAATCTTAGCCGACATTTTTATGGTATCCAAAGGTAAATTTCTGTCATGGGTATATTAAATTTACAGTAAAAAAATATACATTGTATTTTTCGACGGTTTCTTTCTCTTTAAAAACTCTTTTGTAAATAATCAAATTAATGATGAGCTAGGTAAAATTTTGAGTCAAATATTTTCTCTTAGTTTGAGAAATTTTAATAGTTTAAACATGTGCAGTCACTAGGGGCTCTTGCATTATTATCCAAAATAGTTAGCAGTCCCTTTTATAATATACATTTAAGCTAGTTTACTTTTTATTGGGTCCTAAAATGTTGAGTCAAGACCTAAGAAGTCACGAACTGTACTACATATCAAATAAATTTTCTGGTTAAATTTTAAAATAATCCTGTAATTCTATTGATGACTGTCTTACTTATTCTTTCTACATAGCCTATGATGACTTTTTAGTGATTTTTAGATTGTGGCAATATATTTATATCTGAGATCCAGGAATATTATATTATGATTCTCTTAATTAATTGTATTAAGTTGAATAACTATTTGACAGATAGTATTTGTCACTAAACCCTTTTTTTTTTGAAGTACTGGGGATTGAACCCAGGGGCATTCTACCTCCGAGATACACCCCCAGCCCTTTTAATTTTTTATTCTTTATTGAAACAGGGTCTCACTAAGTTGCAGAGGGCCTCACTAAGTAGCTGAGGCTGGCCGCGAACCTGGATCCTCCAGTCTCAGCCTCCCAAGTACTAGGATTACAAGTGTGCGCCACTACATCCGGCTGTCACTAAACCCTTTAAAATCCTGTTTCAAATAATGATTCTAAACCTTGTGATACTGTTTTTCTAATTAACTCCATGAGTATATTCCTTTTTATTGGGTGTCAAGTATTAGTAATTTAATGTATTTTCCAAAGGACATCTCTCTGATTATCTAAACTTTTGAGTTCACTTTTTGTGTGTCTGTAGAGGGCCTGGGAGGGTACTGGGGATTGAACCCAGGGGCATTCTACCTCTGAGCTATACCCCCAGTCCTTTTAATTTTTTATTTTAAAACAGGGTCTCACTAGGATGATGAGAGGCTTGTTAAGTTCCTGAGGCTGATTGTGAACCTATGATCCTCCTGTCTTAGCCGCCCAAGTACTAAGATTAAAGGTATGTGCCACCATGCCTGGCTGAGTCCACTAATTTTTATTATTCTGAAAGAAAAATCTATACCACCTTACATCTCAGTAAACTACAAATTTGACTCCCTCTAACTGGTATTTAGCTTATGGTATAATAAGTAGATTTACTGTTCACCTATTTAGCTGTAGACTGTTTTATATTATTGAAAAATCATCAGAAAATAGTATAAAGCTGTTCTTTCCATTTACTGGTCTTTCACCAGGCCTGGTTTCTACAGATAAAATCTCTTAATCAAGCTGTCTGGTCTAACATGGTCCCTATGAAATTGTTTAGATCTTTTACCTATAACAACTTCAAGAAACCTAATTGTAGAAATGAGGATTATAAAATATTTTTACAACAGGGAATATTCTAGCCCCACTTTCTTTTTCTACTTACATAAAAATAACCTAATACAGCCTTTGTATTAATTGGTGTCTGAGCCTCACTGTAGCATGAAGACAAGCTTCTATTACATGCTCATGACATGATTTTACTCATAATCCTTAAGCATCCGTAACAAGGAGCCAAACTTGTTGGCTGAATAGCTTTTTAATGCAAGCAGCTCAGTGTTTTCTTATTTTTAAATACTCTTTGCATTCCGATGAATAATACAAATAGCTACATTCAGTAAACTAATTAAGACTCTTTGAAGGTTTCATTCTATTCACCCAGGGGGCCCATTATATTTCAGGACAGTTTAAAATCTGACATTCATATGAGGCATCAAAGTAACTTTTGGAGCAAGGTAGTCAGTTGGTAACTTCTACTTTAAAAATATTAATGTCCTCATTTTCTTATCTAAAGCATGGAACTCTAAGATTTCAGGGGAATCTTTGATCCCTGGAGAGATGTCCTGTTGCTGGCTGCCTATTTCTAAGGGTAGAATAGCTTTCTTTTAGGCATGAATAAAAGTATGCATATGTGGTATCTAAAGCACATGGATCTCTTTTCCATTAGCTGCACAGAACACTCATACTCTGGACAGCCACAGTCTCTTATCACTGTTTATTCTTCCAACAAATAGCTAATGTGCACCTCATTTATAAGACGTGCTATACATTATAGAAAATGTGAAGATGAATAAGATATTGACATTTCTTTTCAAAAACTTACTGTGCAGTGTGATAATAAGGATTTTATAACTAAAAGGGAGAAAGGAAAATTTAAGTAATAGTTCCATTAAATTACATTTAAAACTCTTCTTGAAAGAGTTCAGAGTCCAAGGAATATGTATTTTGATCTAATCTCTATGTATATATCTGGTGAGACTACCAGATATATAGTCTACATTAACATTGCTTTCTGTAAAAACAGCCTGACTGCATTATGATTTCTGTTGCCACTTAAGTACAGACTTTTTTAAGGATTTTATTGATTATTTGATCAAAAAACTTTAGCTGCATAAAACACCCATGGAAAAAATTTCTTCTTCCAAAGCTACTCCAAATCAACTTTGACTATGTTAAAATCTTTGCACGTAGCCAGGCGTGGTGGCTCACCCCTATAATCCCAGTACTTGGGAGGCTGAGACCTGAGGATCACAGATTCGCGGCCAGCCTCAGCTACTTAGTGAGGCCCTCTGCAACTTAGTGAGACACTGTTTCAAAATAAAGAATAAAAAAAATGGGGCTGGGGGTGTAGCTCGGAGGTAGAATGCCCCTGGGTTCAATCCCCAGTACCACACACACAAAAAAAATCTTTGTACTTGATCATCTGAATAGTTCCACTGATGTGGTGCTAGTTGGTTGGAAAGTAAAGAGTTTATCCTATTTTCAAAAGAAGGCAATGCTAAATTGCCACCAAATTGTAGAATTTTATGATTTGATATCATTCAACTTTTGTCAAAAATAACCTTAAGACATGATCATCAGGAATACTAATTTTGCATTTGCTGTAAAATTTCTGGTTATATTTTTTATTCTTTTATATAAGAATCCTTCTTATGAATTCCTTTTTCATTTAGTTGTTAGGGAAAAGTTCCTTACCTCCCACTAAAGCTTATTGTATTAATTAACAATTGCTATGTAATTAATCTTAGCTTCTTTTGACTAAGCTACCGAAAAGCTTAGGACTCATTATAATACTTGTAATATTAGCAATAATTGGGTTTCTGATTTAACTGTCATATTCCTTTTATTGTTATGACTTTTGATATTATTTTGACATATATATCTTTTATTATAGGTAACATCAAATTATATCTGAAACTCTAGTTACCAGCACTAGTAAATATATTGTCTTTTAAAATAGGTATATTAATACAATTCACACATTGCTCATTTTATGCAGAAAGAGCATGTTTGATACCACATTTTATTTTTGTAATATATGTTTCCTCAACTCTTTACATTTTATTTGGTTTTGTCTTGATCTTTTTCCACTCAAATATAATTACTCTATACTATATGACTTATATTCTGTTCCTCAATTCTTTGAGCTCTAGGGAAACATAGATGACGTTTCTACCTTTTTAGTGTTCTAGAGTCAATCAGTACTGGGCAGTAAAAATGTGTTTAACTTGGTGGTATTTATATGGAATTTTTTTTTCCATAGTTTTGGTCCTAAAAATTTGGATACAGAAGTAACACATAGTAGATATGGTGAAAAAAAGTTAATTCTCCTGAAATTATTTGAAAATTTCGAGTCTAAAATTATCAAAAATTGTAGAGGACTTCTCCATTCCTCTCACTGGCTTATGACTCATAAAGTTCAGTCATAAAGGTTCTCAAAGCTGGTAAGTGTATGAGAGGGTCAGTCTATGAGAGGATATAGGATGCTGCTTTCTTTAAGTTGCCTTGTAGAATTAGTAAACTAGTGCCATTCAAGTGTTTATGTTTGATAAATAATACTGATATTTCTTTGACTTTTTCCCCTTCAGAGGTGACATTGTGATTGCAAAAAGCCCAAGTGATCCAAAATCAAATATTTGTAAAAGAGTAATTGGTTTGGAAGGAGACAAAATCCTCACCACTAGTCCATCAGATTTCTTTAAAAGCCATAGTTATGTAAGTAATATTTCAATTATGTTATTCATTGGTATAATCGTTGACTAACATTAACTGAATACATTGAGAAAACAAAATAACCTTTATTCAAATTTTGAATATAAGGAAAAATGCCGCATTCAATAGAATTTAAGTATATCAAGAACAATTTGACCATTACATTTTATTTATGTTAGTTCCTTTTAAAACCCTATATAGCCGGGCGTGGTGGCGCACACTTGTAATCCCAGTACTTTGGGAGGCGGAGACCGGAGGATCCAGGTTCGCGGCCAGTCTCAGCTCTCTCTCTCTTTCTCTACCTAGTGAGGCCCTCTGCAACTTCGTGAGACCCAGTTTCAAAATAAAGTATAAAAAAATAGGGCCAGGGGTGTAGCGCGGAGGTAGAATGCCCCTGGGTTCAATCCCTATATAAACATTTCAGTAATAATTGTTACAGGCAAGATTTACTAATGGATGCTAAAATTTTTGGACAAAAGTTTGAGGAGAAATAGACTATTTATAGTCTCAAAGGATCTCTCCCAAGATATTTATTAAAAAGGGAATAGTCAGCCAGGTATGGTGGCTCACACCTGTAATTCCAGTACTTGGGAGGCTGAGAGGAGGATCACAGGATCAAGGACAGTCTCAGCAATGTAGCGAGACTCTCAGCAACCTAGTGAGACCTTGTTTCAAAACAAAAACTAAAAAAGGGCTGGTGGTGTAACTCAGAGGTAGAATGCCTCTGGGTTCATTCCCTCAGTATCCTCCCGAATAGGACAAGGGGAGGGGTGATAGTCATAACTTTACAGGAGAGAAACCTATCAGAGGACACCTTAACCAAATGATCAAGGCTACAATTACCAATAACAAAAAAATGAATAAGCCGGGCCTGGTTGTGCACGCTTGTAATCCCAGTACTGGGGAGGCGGAGACCGGAGGATCTGGGTTTGCGGCCAGCCTCAGCTACTTAGTGAGGCCCTCCGCAACTTCGTGAGACCCGGTTTCAAAATAAAGAATAAAAAATAGGGTCAGGGGTGTAGCTTGGAGGTAGAATGCCCCTGGGTTCAATCTCCGGTACCACACACACACACACACAAAAAAAAATCAACAAAATGTAGCTCTTGGATTTAAGTACCAAGAAGGGTATGCCACTTTTGTTATATTCTTAATAAAACAAAAACAAAAATCCAACTTCAGTCCAATTAAGGGAAAACATCAGAAAAACCTGAATTAAGGATCATTCTACAATATATAACTGACTAGTGCATCTCAGAAATGTCAAGGTAATGAAAAGGAAAGACTGAGGCGCTGTCACAGATAGGAGGAGACTAAGGAGACAGGACGCCTAGGAGCAATCTGGATTTCTGGCTTAGAAATTTTGTACTGACTCATCAGTGGAAAATGTGGCAAAATCAAATAAAGTTTAATTATTTTAAACCTTTTAAAAGTTTTTAGAATAGAAATTATATAGTCCACTTACATATATATAGTCTATATATAGTCTGCCTATTCAGACAGAGAAAGAATGCAAAAGCAGTAGAATGGAAGAGTGATAAACAGATGTAATCTCTTAGCTCCTTTTACCAATCACATGGTACAGTTTATGGGGGAGGGTGTGACTCTTTGTTTATCTAGCATATATTCTGCTTACTTTAATAATTATAGCTTAATTTTTTACTTTACATTTTATTTTCTGTGTTGCCTATCAGATTATTAATACCACTCTCATGTCTTCACCAACTTTACAGAGCTCAGTTCATTTTGAATGTAAACAGATAATTGAAAAGTATAATTGTCTTCATCATTGTAAATTTATTTTGAACTATGATAGTCTCTGATTGCCCTATCAGTTGTTTGACCAATAGACTATTAAATAACATATAATTTACCATCCATAATAGAATATGGTTCAATTGTACAAATATTTTTTATGTTTATTACTGCAATGCAAAACACACAGTAATTGTTAGCTGATGGTGATAGTGTTGAAGATGATAGTGTAGTGTCAGATAATCTATATTTCTGCTATGGCTTTCATGAGCAGTGTATCCTTTTATTTTTCAAAAATGTCTGAGTTTGACATATGATTTAACCTTCATGTAAGTATTTTCATATCAAGAGATATTCAAGTCACTTCTAAGTTGCTTTGGCAACAAGTGTGTACTTAAGATCAGAAAGTTTTATCAACAGACAGAACAGAATAAACAGTAGCATCATCTATTTATGTATTTAAACACCTCTATGTATGTAAACACCATTGTTGTTATGTTCTTTGTAAGAATTATTAAAAGAAGAATATCAGGACAAAAGGGTTTAAAGAAGATAACCAGAAGACTTTGAGATGTAATTTTTTTTTATTGGTGCATTGTAATCATATTTTTTTTTTGGCGGTAGCGGGGATTGAACCCAGTGGCATTCTACTTCCGGGCTACACCCCTAGCCCTATTTTTTATTCTTTATTTTCAAACAGGGTCTCACTAAGTTGCAGAGGGCCTCACTAAGTAGCTGAGGCTGGCCGCGAACCCGGATCCTCCAGTTTTAGCCTCCTAAGTACTGGGATTACAAGTGTGCACCACCACTCCCGGCTGTAATCATACATCTTGATGAGGTTCAGGGTGGTAGAGGCATACATGCACACATCGCTCATTTAGCCCTCCCCCAATTCCCACCTCATTCCCTCCCCCTTCCCTTCTTCTCGTGCTCAGCACAGTGATTGGGTTTGATAAGTTTGTGCATGTACATCATGTCCATTGAGGTGTTTCCCTCTTCCCTCTTCCCCCCTCCCGTCTCCCTCAGTTAGGTCACCTTCTTTACTCATCTAAGGTTTCTCTTTCTTTGTCTGGAGTCCCTCCTATGTTCCATTTTCTCCCTAGCTTCTGCATAATAGGGAGAACATCCGACTTTTCACTTTTTGTGACTGACTAATCTTACTTAGCATAATGTTCTCCAATTCCATCCATTTCCCTGCAAATGACATAATTTTGTTCTTCTTTATGGCTGAGTAAAATTTCATTGTGTAGATATCCCATAGTTTTGTAATCCATTGTAATTTTTTTTAATATTCTAGTTAAGGAAAATGTTCATTAACTTTTTATGTCAATGAATGGACAAATTAGAGGACACTGTCATTTTCTTCCAAGTGTATTCCATTCACTTTAGTTTTGCATGTTTATAAGTGTACAATGTATAATTAAAATAATGCTGGTCAACCCTTCTTATATACTTACTCTGTACTGTTTAAACTCTTTATAAAGCTTAACTTATTTAATTATTACAACAGCAATCCAGTGAGGTAGATAGCAGCAGTATTTGGCTGATAGGAAAACTAAGCAACAGGGAGGTTAAGTAAATCACCCAATTTCAAACAGTGAGAGGAAGAGTTGGGATTCAAACACCAGTAGCCTGGTGTACGCCAGAATCTACTCCTCATCATGCCTCTGCATCATCTCCCAGAATAGACTCATTTATGCAGTTATTTTTACTCCCATCTCATCAAATTGTACTCCCCTTAAAATGTATTTGTTTTTGTTATTTTCAAAAAGAAAAGGTATGATTTCTGATCAGGAGCAGTATTGGTTCTGAAGGAGAAGCCAGTGTTTTTGAGGGCTTCACCCTTGCCAGCTTTTCTAGGCAGAGCTATTCAAGCCTTAAGAATTGTGTGGCTATTACAGAACCACTTTAAGCAAATGTGTTCCATTAATCAAGGTGATTTATAACAAAAATTCATCCAAGTTTGGAATACTCTGAAAAGATAACCAAACTGTGGGTTTTGCCCCCTAGAGTGTTCCTTTTTTCAGCTATCTCAGAAGCAAACTGGTACTATATTTTATGAAATGAGTTTCTTTACCATGCCTATGCATCCTTTTAGAAAAACCATTGTTGTTTATAAGATGAAGACATTACTATTCAGTTCTTGGTTGAGCTGTATAGTAAAGATGATCAATATGAAATCTGTTTTGAATTCCAGGCAATAAACATTTATTCTTATATGTCGGTACTTCAGAAAGTAAAACACTAAAATTGTGTTTTGGAACCTAGACTATAGAGTTTAGCATATAAAAGAAATGGTATTGTTTGTAAGTTGGCAAAAAAGGATATAAGCAGATCATTGGTTAAGTGATGTGGAATCATTTTATTCATTCCAGAGTTCTAAAAGTTTGTGTGGCAAGCAACACTTCAGATTTACTTTTTACATTAAGTATTTAGAAATTAAGCAGTCCCTATCAAGGTTCTGTTGCAGTGGGTTTTGCTGTTTTGAAGTTACTTGGGCTAATGAATCTTTCCTTGGGTTACGGGCTGAGCATTGACTTCCAGAATATGAATTAAATTTGTGACTCTCCAAAGAAACAATGCAATCTGTTCAAACATCTTGAATACTTTGCCTTTGTATATATGTTACAGGAATTACTCAGTTTGCTTCTATAAGCCACTACTATATAAAAAATAATTTAGTGGGAATCAGGGGCATTTAGCAAATAGGAAATGAATAAAATGAATTGGCATTCTCTTATTGGTTTGCACAGTAGGCAAAATACAAAGTAAAATTTATTTAATTCCCCTAGGGAATACAGGGCCGGGACTCAGGAAGTATAGTAACATTCTGTTACAAATGAAGGGGACAACAAAAACAAAACTTCATAATCTTATATAATATTGAGGGAGCGTCTAGTGCTAAGATTTCTGTTTAATTCACAGTATAATTATTGAATATTTAGGCATTTTGAAATACAGTAAATCTCTATTAGCAAACATTCTGTAAAATCTCCCATCTAAACAAACGTGCTTAATACACTACATCCCCCTATAGGAAAGCGTTGTATATACATACTGATTCCACTCTGAGATCCATTTTCTCTTTTAAACTCATTCTGGTTGGGCTTTGGTCTCCACTTCATTGAACAGCTCTTGTCAAACTCCCCAATAATTTCTCTGTTGTCTCTTCAGTGGTCAGCTCTTAGTCCTCATCTGACTATCCTGTTAATTTTTGAAACAATTGTTCTTGAAACCTGCTTTCACTTAGTTTTGGGGACACCACTTTCTCTAGGTTTTCTTCCTATATATCTGACTGCTTCTTCTAAGTTTCCTTTGTTGGTTCCTCCTCATATCCAAAAATTGGAATGCTTCTACCTCTTCCCTGCATTCCAGAATCATATACCTAATTGTTTATTTAGCATTTCCACATTAGTGAATAATGCTCATCTCAAACTTATTATGTCCAAAACAAAATCCTTATTTTCTTTTGCAAACAGGCCCCTCCCACATACTTCCCAACTACATTCTTCTGGTTGTTAAAGCTTTAAACCTTGGAGTTCTTGACTTTCTTCGTCTTTTCTCCTCCATCAAATCCACTAGGAAATCATGTCTGTACCTTCTAAATACAATCAGATTCAGACATGTCTTGTCACTGTCACTGCTGCCATCCTGGTGCGCGACGAGCTCTCTTTTGTTGCAGTAATTTCAGAACTGTTCTCTTTGCTCATACCCTTCCCATTTTCTTGCTTTTCTGCTCCTTCCATTGAGATTCTCCACATAAGAACTGAAGTGATCCTTTTGGGTGCTGATGTTTTTTAAGAGCATTTCTGTCACTCTTCTGTTGAAAGGTCCCAATGGCTTCCCATTTCACCCATTTCACTTGTAGTAAAAACTGTAGGTCTTACGATGGTCTAGAAAACCCTACATAATTATTCTTCCTGCTGCATTTCTTGTAATTAAAGTTTTACTGGAATTGTTATGTTCATTCATTTATGTATTGTCTGCTTTCACTCGAGCATCAGAGCTGAGTAGTTGTGATAGAATCATGTGCCTCACAAGGCCTCGACTATTTGCTTTCACCCCTGCTCTAGAATATAAGGTTCTTGATGGTAGGGACTTGTTTTGATTTCAGCTGATTCCTCATCATGTAAGCTATGATTTGGCATCTGTCACTTTAAAAATACTTTAAGTGTAGGAAAATGTATTTACGAACAGGGTCTGTGCTTTTAGTTTCTGTTCTACTTCTTTCACTAGTTTCTTCTGCAGACTTGCTCCTGAGTAAGTGGATGATGTGATAGCTTTCTAAAAAGGTAACTGTCCCTATAGCACAACATACCATATACTACTGCTGAATTGGCAATATCTTGAATTTGTCATTCTAGTCCTTATAGAAGGCTTAAAAGCTAAGCTACTTCCAATGGTAAAGCTACCTGACCACCTTACATAATGGCATGTGAAAGTCGTAGGAAATATTGGATGTCCCTATTATTGTGAACTAGAAGAACAGAGTGCTGGCTAAATATTTCTTTCCTTAAGTGACTGCTATTTGGACTGCATAATATTTTTATGCATTTTATTAAGCAGACTAAAATTCACCTAGCTCTTAATTAACCTAACATTTTGGAGTATTGAACTTGGTCTAAACAGTGTCCCTCAAAGGGATGGTGGAGTTGAGGCATGCTAGACCTACTTTGGTCTCATTTGGAGGAAAAGTTTGGTGCCCTAGAAATGCTATGGTGGTTTTGCTATGATGAAGACTAAGTTGCTCTTGCAACATTCAGTGCTTACTCATTAGATTGTATGATAAGGAGAGTTGTCTCCATTTCAGTAGAAATGCATGTTCCTTTTGGACTTACTTACTTACATACAGGCATTTTGTTCTTTTGACCTTTAATTGATGGACAGATTAAGGATGGGTAAAGTTGTAACCTGTAACTTTTCCTTTACGTGTAAACTTTGGCTTTCCAGTGGTTGGTCATTGTAAAATTAAGAATCACTTTTTTAATTCTTTCAAACCAAACTTTGTTTATTGGATTTTATTTTCTCAACCATAGCATCTATCTTGTATTGAATATTGATATATTAATAAGAGTGTGAATATGATATATTTCAACCATAGCAGCTACCTTGTATTGAAAATTTACATTAATAAAATGTTACATGATATGTTTCAGCATATTGCTGTGGTTACAGCCTTTTTTGCTGTTGTTGAAGGAAAATACTAGAAAAATTATGTTTTCACACATATTCTAAAACTATCAAAAATATCAGGCTACTTAAAGCTTTATTTGTTGTCTTTTGTACCATAGATTCTAGTAGAAGATGAAATATTCACCAAATAATTATCTACTACCAGTGTAGAGTGATTGGTAGATGAATAAGAAGTACACTATTTCTTAGGTTTTTCTTTGTGAATTACAGGGTATGTTAATAGTATCATTGTTATTGTTATTGACAGAAATGAAAGAAATAGACACAATTTTGCATTTCAGAAAGAACTCATTAAATGTTCTCAGGGTGCATTGGTGATATAGTGTTAAAAGGAGAACTTAGAAATTCAACAATATGGCAGTAATAAATCTGCTTTACAGTATATTAGAAAATATTTAAATAAAACTGATTGACAACCTGAAAAACAATTTCACTAATTAGACAGCATTAGAAAACGGTCACCTTATATAGCTAACATTAATAATCCTTTAATGTGTACTGTGTATTTAGGATACAGTTCAAATCCCTGAATATCCTAATGCTGTTTTTCTGTTTGTTTTAGTGCCATTTACCTTAACTAAAAGTCACAACCATCTGGTCTTCTATTACCACTTGTATTATAAACAGAAAAAGTACTTCATGTAGGAAGAGGAATCATCAGATTGAAAGGGCTTGCTTATTATAAGCTGCTGATACGCTAAATCCTTATGTCATTTAAATAGAAGAACTACCTAATAATGTCACTTATTACAACTAGGATATCTAAACAAGGGACTTGCTTTTTGCAGACTATAGTGATAAAAACCTGTGCTACACATCCATTTCTCAGCAACAGCTCCTAGGATAATCAATCAGAGCATACTGCTAATGCCTTGATTGCAGCTGATGTAGAGGAAATATGTTTACTCTTTTGCTAAAGTGAAGTTCACTGCGGAGATGACGTGACTTTTTCATCCTATAGCTAACACAATTCTGAAGATAAATTTGACTTACTGTTTACTAGACTGAGGTGCTTTCAACAAGATGTTAACACTAGAAAATCATCTTTTAGGCCCCTCAACTTAGGCATTTTTTGATGTGTTCTCTGAACGTTTTTAGAATAATTTGAGGTTTAATAACATGTAGTTTATAGAATTGTCCTTTGTAGTAATATGTTTTAGTTTTATATATTTGAAAATATGTATATGTGAAGATCCACATTTCTAGTGAAAGAGTAGCTAATTCTCCTGAAATTAATGTGGGTTGCTCACCTAAAAATATTTTAACCACCCAGCCTGGTGATGCATGCCTATAATCCCAGTCCTTGGGAGGCTGAGACAAGAGGATTGCCTGGACAACTTAGTGAGACCCTGTCTCAAAATAAAAAATAAAAAGGGCTGGGGGTCTAGCTCAGTAGTACAGCACCCCTGGGTTCAATCTCCAGTACCATAAAAAAACCCTCAAAGTTAGAAGGTCAGTGCTACTGTAATAAATCTAGGGAGGCAGAATGCAATTCAGTAAAACATAAAAATTTATTTTTATTTGCAAATTATATGAGATCTCTATACTGTAATGATGCCTAAAAGTAATTGGGAGAAATTAAGAAAGACTGAAATTGTAACACTGCTGTTCAAGATGAGCATCTGAACCAGACTCCAGACTCTGTTGGTAATAAAGAGAATATATTCCAGGTGTCATGTGGCTTCCAATCTGATGCAATCACCTCTACCATGTCTGCTGGAAAAGCTGCTGTTGACTAGGTGGAATATGTTCAAATGTCTTGGAATAAGCAACTAAATGAAATCCTAGTGGTACCACTTTGAGTAATTAAGAATTGACAGGCTAACTGTGGCTTCTGTGACCTGCTTAGTTCTAGCCCATCAAAGTATTCTCACTGTGCCAAACTATTCTCTACCTAAAATAAGAATGGAAAAGGAAGAGTAACATATAAAAGCAGATATACATATTATAAAGCAGTTGTAGGTATTAAATTAGCAAGAAATTATTGGCATTACCAGTCACTTTACTGCCAGCCCACACATAGAAGAGTACTTTCCTCCTGGGTTAGGATTTTCATAGGTATTTTAAGAGAATGTACAGATCACTTCATATGGCACAACTACTGCTTGCATCCCCACCAGACACACATGCAGCGCCAACAGGGAAAGGAACTAAGTAGCATTTAAGAAAACACAACTGTAGATGGGAATAATTTAAAATTCTAAGATACAATTAGGGTTCTCATCTACTTCCTGTACACTGTGTGTCTGAAACTCTAAAGTCAGAAATATTAGAGAAACCTTTTGTTGTCTGAAGACACTTGAAATTTGACCTGACTTCCCTACTTAAAGTCAAAGTAGGCAAGGGACATAAATTGGTAAGGACTTCTGGCCCCTAACCAATTCAGGCATGTTCCTTAATGAGGCTACCTCAGGAATGGTCATTCCACTGGACTTGTGAGAGGGACAGGAGAAAAGACTTGACTGGCCTGGGGAAACTAGGAATAGACCACATTTACCAGACACTAACCTCTCAACTTTCTTTTTTTATTTATGCATGCATTCACTAATTCCAGATTTTTTTTTTTTTTTTTGGTGCTGGGAATTGAACCCAGGGGCATTCTACCTCTGAGCTATACACCCAGCCCTATTTTTATATTTTTATTTTTATTTTGAAACAGGTCTGCTGGCAGCCTCACTAAGACTGAGGCTGGCTTTGAACCTTCAATCCTCCTTTTTCAGCCTCCCAAGTACTGGGATTACAGGTATGCACTACCACACCTGGCATTCCAAACTTTTATTAAGCACTTACTTGAAGTTCTGCACCATGTGAAGGTGGTTCAAGTCTTTGCCCTCAGCAATGTCCAACAGAACTTTCTGAAATAATTAAGATATTCTGTATCTGTCCTGTACAGTATGGTAGCCACTAGGCATATGTGGTTGTTGAGCACATGAACTAGGGCTAGTGTGTCTGAGGGAACTGAGTTCTCAATTTTTTATGTAATACTTAAGTAGCCACATGTGTGACTAGTGGCTACTGTATTGGACAGTACAAGTTTAGAAGTTTGCAATCATGCTGGAGGAGCAAAGAGTATGGTGTAATGGAATTATGCATAGGTAGCTAGGATAAACACAAAGACACTTTTCCAGATTGGAGTAGATAGGATTATTCCAGACTAAGGAGGTGAGACCTGGATTGAAATTCAAAGGATAACTTGAGTTAGCCAAAGCAAGCAGCATATTCTAAAGACCTAAAAGTGTGAATGTAGCATTGGAGAACAGCCAAAAGTTCCTATGTATGGAACATATAGTAGTAGGGATAGGTGGTGACAGACATATGAATGAACAGGTAAACACCGTTGCTTGTATATCTCAAGCAGGGGAATAGCATGATCAGACTTGGTTTTTAAAAGATCCCTATGATATTAATGTGGATTAATAGAGGATGGTTTGGAGTAGGAGATCCTGGCGGCAGGAAGTCTAGGCTGTGAATGAGGCATAACTATGATAATAAAATTAAGAATTGAAGGAAGCCCAAAGATTTCAGGAAGATTAAGGAAGTATCTAGATGAGATTGGATGGATACTGGAAAAAGGGAAACTGGAAGGGATTAAAAATGACATCCAGCCGGGCGTGGTGGCACACGCTTGTAATCCCAGTACTTTGGGAGGCGGAGACCGGAGGATCCGGGTTTGCGGCCAGCCTCAGCTCTCTCGCTCTCTCTCTCCCTGTCTCTCCCTGTCTCTCTCTCTCTCTCTCTCTCTCTCTCTCTCTCTCTCTCTCTCTCT
>PVJS01015941.1:0-17057 GCA_004027185.1 Glis glis
AGATCTGCTTTCCTCGGAACGAGTCGCGCACACGAGTCGCTTCTCCCTTTTTATCTAAGTCCGCACCTATCAGAATTCTGCTGCCTACATTCAGGGCAGGGCTTTCTCTTTAATCTGCTGTTACACACCCAAAATCACATAATCTTGGGTGTGTCATGATCAGGTCAAGTTGACAACTTAGATTAACTATCACATCAACTTTACTTTTATTTTTCAAAATTGTTTTGGCCATTTTGGGTCCTCTGACTTTCATAAATGTTTTAGTATCTACTTGTTAATTTGAAAAATATACTGGAATTTTGACAGGAGTATTATTGGATTTATATATCAATTTGTGAAGAATTACTGGCCTAAATGTTCTTATCCATAAACGTTAGATATTAGGACAGTGTATAATTTCCCTCAGCAGTGTTTTTAGTTTACATTTGATAAGATTTGCCCTACTTATAAATTTATTCCTTAGTATTTTATTCTTTTTTCATCTTATTGTGAATAGAATTGAATGTTTAATTTTATTTTGGGGATAATCAGTTCTAGATTATAACTATAATTGCTTCTGTATGTAAACATTTAGATTTTGTATATAGATTTTTATATGTAGGTATTTGTATGTATGTGTTAATTTCCTGAGACTACTGGAATAAATAATTATAAAGTTGGTGGCTTACATCAACAGGGGGTTTTAGCTCTGTGGTAGAGAGCATGCTTAGCATGTGAGAGTCCCTGAGTTCAATCCCCAGCACCCAAAAAGACAAAAACAGAAGTTAATTTCCTCAACATCGTGGATACTGTAATCAATATGTTGTCAGGGCCCTGTTGCCTCCACAGATTTTGCAAGGAGAATTTCTTTTCTAGCTTCTGGTGGCTGCCAAATGTCCTTGGCATGCCTTGGTTTGTAGCAGTTATCACTCCAAAGGCTGCTTCCACGTTCATACCACCTTGATTTCCATGAGTCTTGCCTCTCCTGTCTAATCCCCCTCTTCCTTTTTCTCCAACATAGTTGCATGACATTGTATGTAGGACCTATCCAGATGTTCAAGGATGAATACCTCCTCTGAAGTGCTTAATTTCATCACCTCATTTATCATAGAAAGGCGTGGTGGTGCATGCTTGTAATCCCAGTACTTTGGGAGGCGGAGACCGGAGGATCCGGCTTCACGGACAGCTTCAGCGCTCTCTCTCTCTCTCTCTCTCTCTCTCTCTCTCTCTCTCTCTACCTAGTGAGGCCCTCCGCAACTTCGTGAGACCCAGTTTCAAAATAAAGTATAAAAAATAGGGCCGGGGGTGTAGCGCGGAGGTAGAACGCCCCTGCGTTCAATCCCCGGTACCGCCAAAAAAAAAAAAAAGAAAGAAATGATTTGCCATATCCTATTTTCTCTTTTTGGTGACCTCCAAGTAAAATTCTACCTGAATTACAGTCTTTTTGCAACCTACAATGGGGCTGAGTATTGAGGAAGAAACAAGCCTTTACTTTACTAAACTCTATGATGTTTGTCCTAGCTAGTTCAGCCTGTTCTAATTAATACAGGTCTTTAAAGCATAAGATTTATTGTTTTGCACCCTTCAATAGATAAGTTATGTTCAGAAATAAGTGTTAAGGATTCATAGATCTTGAATAAAATTTCAACTAAAATCTTAAAGTATGCAAAAGTCTTATAAAAATATTTGGACCTTCAGTTAAAGAGCTTATGTTATTTACAGATGAGTTCTACAGTTACAAAATAATGGTAAACATAAATTGGTAGCTCAACATATCCAAGCTAAAAGCCATTAAACTTAAGAATAAGCACTTGAAAATGAATATAGACTCAGATAAATGCATATATTTATCAAACATTTTTGAAGGTACTTTCTCTAACTGGGAAATTCAGGAGCACAGAAATAAATGCAAGTAATTTGAGTGCTCTGCACTGGCATTTAAATACAAGAGAAAAAAATGTTAATAGGATAAGTACCAGAAAGGATTAAGTGACGCTAAACACCAAAGAGGATTAGTTATTATCCTCCCTTTACAGGCACCCAAGTTTCATGTGGCCAAGTAGATAGGAAATAGAAAGCCAATGCTACAAAATGGGATACTTTTTTTCTTTTGCAATAAGCTTATATTAAAATCAGTCTTATTATGGCACATAACTAAATAAGTAACATAATACTTAAGCTTTCCACTGGATAATCTAAAATGTAGTATGTTTCTAAATATATTTTAGGGGATTTTTAAAGGTGTTTTCCCCTCTCTAAACATTGCTTTTCTGATGAGGCATGAATTTGCAATTAAACAATAGTTATCTTACTTTTGAAATTCATCAGTCATACCTTTATAGTGACTTAGAGCTTTCCCCATTGGAAGTCAAAATTACCTGCAGAGGTATTCACAGTATTTTGTTTCATTTTCTGTATATATTTTATTGCAGTAATGTGAAATGAAAAATATGCATTAGTATACATCTATATACATACATGCATATATACATCAACATACACATTTAGCATTTAATTATCTGAAACTGAGACACCTTGATGTAGATCAAAACTCACTTCTATAGTTGTTTAGGCTGTTTTTGTCATATTCTGCACATGTAATAACTTATTTGTCATTCTTGGTAGCATAGATGGAAAAATCACAATCATTATTTCAACAAAGCATCCATTGAAAGTTTATTTGAGAAACAAATGAGGACCCTTGTCATAGTATGAGAGCCTTCAATTGGTATCTTCTATACATCAAAAAGTACTAGCATTAGAAATGTGCAGAATATCGATCTGTGGCGTAGAAGAAAATATTGAAACAATAGAGGAGCACCGTTAAGAAGCGCCGTATCACCGTATCACCAACATTCCTGATATTGGTGACCGATGTTGTCTGTTGTGATTTAGTGACAATTTTGAAGCAAAATTAATGCAAACATATTACATTTGGATACAAAGAAGACCTAGGAATAAATTAACCATGTTATCTTGCTCATCTTTATGCATACATAAAAATGATACAGGATATATCTTATTTTATTTTTTCAGTAACTGGATTGAACCCAGAGCCATGGGCATGCTAGGCAAATGCTCTACCACTGACCTACATCCCCAGCCCCAGGATTTAAAAAGAACTGAGTAATTAAAATTTTTTTCAATACAAATAAAATTTTAAAAACATATCAATGATTGTATACCATGTACGATACAAAAAATAGGGTGCAATTTATAGCTGATGACACCTGTATCCTATGAAATAGTTTGTTTATTGTGATTTCCTAAATTTTAACATGAAAGCAACTGCTATTACCATCTCTGCTGGGAATGCTTTTTGAGCTGTTAAATTATTCACACCATTTTCCATGTAATTTCAAAGTTTACATCATTTTTCTCCACATTAGCTTGTTTACTAAGGGTGAAAAAGAATGTAAGACATGAAATGATTTGAAACTCAAACTAGTTCCTAAGTATAGTAAGATGGTTAAAATTACATACCTTGTTTAAGTATTTAGAATAGCATTATTTTTCATTTATCAGTATCTAACTTCTATTTACAAAAGACCAAAGGGTTATGGGATTTTATTTATTTGTCCATTCATTAAATAATTATTTATTCACATACTAATGTGTACCAGAAACTGTTTTAAGTGAAAGATTGCTTTAGTAAAATGAATAATGAATATATATGATTATATATAATTAATATATTAAAATTCTCCTATTAATTTTTTTTTCTCCAGATAACCCTGACTAATGATCATTTATAGAGTGAAGAGAGGAAATATAATGTTACTATACGTAGAATCAGAAGTTACCCTCATTTAACTTAGACATTCTCAGATTATGCCTATTGTGCCAGCATAATTATTAAAGCCATCCTTTTCACTGTCCAAACTATCCTGGTTTGTCCAAAAAATTATATGATGATATTGAGATGCTTTCAGAATGATTTTTCTATTAAGTATTATTATTCATAACAATGTCTTGAAGACAACAAAATGCTTCATTCTATTTTGATCACTAAAGGTCTATTTGTTTAGAAGGATTTGGCGTTCTACATATATTACCTCTAATATTAAATCTTAGGAACCCTCTGTTTATATTTCTATCAGACAATTTCTGGCATAGGAAAGGCAATTAATAAATATTGAGGAAATAAATAAACTTATAATTCTTCATATGGAATTCAATTAAAAAACTTAGAGATTGAATGAGAACATTTGTATATTATAGCACCACTTTGATTTTACATGGCTTTGTGAAGTTCTAAAACCTATGGGAGCAAACACTAATAATTTTTTTACATCAAAACATGTTCACAAAGAGAAATATTGGGGTAAAGGATGTGTAAGCATAGATGTTATAACTCCATGGGCAAGTAAGCACTATCCTCAGCAAGAAGTGTATTGTGAAATTCCAGTATAAATGGAAGGCATATTCCTAAGGGCTGCATAAAAGTCAGACCAGAATGCCTAGAAAATAGTTTCCTTGGAGTTCCCATAAATCCAGATTTCATAGCATCATTTTCTAAATTGAAATCATATCAAGTAATTTTACTTTTTCCTAAGAATCTTGAGTTATTATTAGAATTTTACATTCTATAATAATATTTCACATACTCCTGAATTTGTCAAGACCTTATAATAAGAACAAAATAAATAACATTTTTTTCAATTTTAAATGCAAATAACATAAAATTTGCTTCTAGTTTCAGCTCAGTCGTGTGAAGGGCTTGGAAGTCATCAGTCCTGTCCTTACAAAAAGAAAAACCTGAATGAAATAAAAATTAACAAGTTATCTTGGATTCATTAACAAACTGAGTTTGAAGAGAAAACTGGCACCCATAAAGTGCAGGTACAGGTGAATATAGAGTCACGGCTGAGATCTGCCATGATTGTTAAGTTGGACTTTATAAAAATTAAAATATCTTCTTTGAAAGACTGTTATGAGAATTTTTTTTAAAAAAGCTATGAATTGGGGAAAGTTATTTACAAAACAGTTATATGTAAAGACATGTTTCCAAAACCTACCAAGAACTCTCAAAATCCAGCAACACAAAATAGAAAAAGCCAACTACAAAATGGTCAAAAGATCTGATCTGATATTTCACTAAAAATGGTGTACAGATGCCATATAAACATATAAAATGATGCTCCACATCATTTGTTATTTGTAATTGAAAGTTAAAATCATAACAACATACTACAACATATCTATTAAGATGGCAAAAGTCCAAAAACTGACAATATCCATTACAGGCACATGTGACAAGGAGCAGGAATTTATTGCTGGTGGGACTACAAACTGCTATTGCCATTTTAGAAGACCCACATTTAGATTTATCCATTTTCTGTTTTTGTTTTGTTTTGTTTTGTTTTTCAGCAAACTGGAGGAATTGGCTGCAGGTATTTTCTCCCCACTTTTTTTCTTCCCTAGTTTCGCTTTTTACTAAACAAGATCTAAGCACAATTAGAAGCCTCTTATTTCTGTCTTGTCAATGAAACCATTTGGTGGCAAGAGTGAGAGAATTGTTCTCAGATGGATTTTCCATTTCAGATCCTAAGACTCTGGACCATGATATGATACCACAATGTCGTTTGGGAAATATGTATTCTATCATTCCATTATTGACTTTCTCAAGGGATTCCATGATCCAAATAACAACAAATTAACCCAATTAAGGATGGAATTAAAGAAAAAGGCTAAAAGCTCCACTCGAACAAACCTCCTACCTGAAGCCTGCAAACAATTTTTCTCACACAGTTCAAACACAAATCGTTTTATTACTGCAACAGTCACATTTTACAACCATCTCAAATTCTGGGGAAAAGAATGTGAGCTAAGTACATATATCCTGTAGTTTGCTTCACCTATGCTAAAGCTCATTTCTGTATTTGTTATTCAACTGTGAGAATGGCTACCTGTCCTCTGTGGATTAGAGTTCTTTCTTGTGTATATAACTAGTTCTCTCAGTCTTAACACATTTCTGAATTATTTCAAACAACCTGGGCAATTTATATTACTCTAGCCCTGTGTTTCCAAAATCTCCAAGGGTAGCTATCCACTAAATGGATAAACATAACCAGGCCTTCCCTTGTGAGTAAGAAAAACTGAGTATTTGCTGATGTGTGGTCACTGGGTATCTCTGTATCCCACTAGATCACTAAGGCCTCATTTCCTCATCTATAAAATAAGCAAATTAGATTCCCTGATAATTAAATATTTTCTGTTCTATACTTTTATAACTATTTAATTTATCTATTCAATATAAGTTTTGTAAATTAATTTTTTGCCATTGCTTCTTTCAAAACAAGAAATTTACAAGAAAGATATTTACCTTTTTAAACAACAATGAGCCCTTGAGAAACTCTGTAAGGCCTTATCCTTTTGGAAGCAAACTTACTTGGACTTTCCTAGATTTGTTTTCTGAGAGGGAAAGCATAGAATTTACTGAAAGTTATCTCAGAATTATAGTCTCCCTTAGGACATATGTCTTACCCTTATATCATTTTACCCCTAATAAAAATTGATTCTTTGATTTATATGCCTGATTCAGAGTGTACTTTCTTTTTCTTTGGTATATTTCTGAGTTAGACAATTATGTCTATTCTCATTAATGATTTTGAACATCAGGTTAGAGGTTTATATATTTGGGCAAAACTTTTTAATTTTAGTATTAAATCTGACTATACACAATAGAGAAAATCCTGCATTGTTTGAAGAAATATGCTGACTTGACAAGGTTCAATTCCTTTAAAAAAGGATGTGATTAACTAGTAAGAGATATCAGCAAATTGGAAAATTCTAAGTAGTTTTCTTTAAGCACATTTTATAAGGAAAAACTGAGGAACTGTCACAGACCAGAGGAGACTATGAGAACCTTATAACTAAGTGCAATTCAGTGAATTGAATTGAATGCTAAAGTTGAAAAAATGACAGTAGTGGAAAAATGACTGAAATCTGGAACGTAGTTAAGAGTAACATACCGATGTTAGTTAATTATGACAAGTTTACCATAGTTATGTAAGATGATAGCCTTTGAGAAAACTGGGTGCAGGGTATATGGGAACTCTCTGCTACTTTTTACAATTTTTTTATTTAAAATTTTGCAAAACTGTAAGTTTATTTAAAAATTTTAGCCACGTGTGTTAGTACACGGTGTAATCCCAGTACTTGGGAGAATGAGACAGGAGGATCACAGGTTCGAGGACAGTCTCAGCAAGTAGTAAGACTCTCATCAACCTAACCAGACCCTGTTTAAAATAAAAAATAAATAGGGCTGGGGGTGTAGCTCAAAGATAGAATTCCCCTGTATTCCATGCCCAGTACCACACACACACACACACACACACACACACATACACACACAAAATTTACACAGAATTAATTTTTTCATAGTATTTAAAAATATTTACCACAGTAAGAAGCCTGTGTAGTGACTACAATTGTTTGAGTTTAAATATCTTATCAAATGTTATATAAATTCTCCCAAAATATTTCAAGAGATAAGGATCAACCTACTCAAATCATTTTATGCTGGTCTGAATAAGAAAAAAAAATCTATTTTAAACAACTGCTGTAGACTAGTGCTTTTAAGACTTAAATAGAAAACCTATATTAGAATTTAAATAAAATTAACTCATGAAAACTAATGTTGCCATTATTTTCCATTAAGTCCTGCAGAGTAATGATGAAATAAACAAATGGACAAATCAGTCAAAATATGTTAAGCTATCATGTTTTTATTATTACCTAAGGAAGTGAATGAAATTGTCAAAATTAACTAAGCAAACTAAACTGTACTATTTATTTATTATTTATTTACTTATTGTGATCCTGGAGATTGAACCCAGAAATGTTTGACCATTGAGCTCCAGTCCTTTTTTATTTTTTTATTTTTGAAATAGGGTCTTTCCAATTTGTGGAGGCTGGACTTGAACTTATTATTCTCCTATACAGTCTCCCAAGTACTAGGGTTATAGGCATGTGGAACTGTGCCCTGCTTGTACTTATTTTTTTTTATATATTCCATGTAGGTAGACAAATCTATCAAACTGAATAAATGGTATTAATATAGTACAGTTATTTTAAAAACATGTTTTACTTATAATTTGAAATTGCAATGCTCATGATAACTGTTTTAATTTCAAGCTGGTGTCTTATTTTCTTTCTGTGCATAACATGCAGGTTTCTTCCATTCATATGACATCATCAGGCTGTATATGTTGTATGAAACACAAAATGTCAACACTCTTCCCAAGAAATCTCTTTTGCTAATAGCTGAAGTATTTTTATGACAAAAGTATATGGTGAATTTGGGGAAATAAAAAAGCATTCCTAGTCCTGCATTACCATAGCAGTAACCAAATTTCCACAAACCTAGATATCTGAGTCCCATGGAAGATCTATGATGAATCCCAGATGGCTGTGATGAAGCAAATTTGGAATAATTAGTAAGAGAGAACGTCTATGTGACTTTAGAGTTAAGGTTTTTATTTCGGATTACACTGCAAAGTACTAGTGTGATTTTACATAACTTTATTAAAATATACACAGATGACATTTGTGAAGATTATATAAGTGATGACAATTAAGTACTTCTAAAGTACATTTAAAATTGAGTGGTAAGACTTTGTAACCATCCTGTCTTTGGAGTGCACATTTCCTGAGTGTTAATGTTATTATAAAAGTTATTAAAATAAATAACACTCACTTGGTTTTCAAATTTGGGCAAACTGATGTCAATGTCTGGTTCTACCACTGTCTAAATGAGGTGCTGTGGACAAATTACTTTCCCTTTGAGTGGTAGTTTTGTTATCTAAAAATGGAAACTATGATATTTACTTTAGTGTGTTGTTATGGTAATTAAATAAAAAAAACTGTCTAAAGTTCTGAGGACACTGACAAGCCTATACTAAATACCTAATAAAATGTAGCTATTGCTGTCATAAATTATAGAAACGATGCATTGTTGAGGAAATAGATGCCTATCCTTATGCATCTAGATACTCTCCATCTTGCAATTTACCTTTTTTGATCCTGTGCATTCAACAGCATAAACTAAGTAGTAAAAGCATAGTGAGGTGAGTAGAATTTAGGGATTTACTTAATCAAATTTTATTGAATATTTTTTGTACATATCTATCTATCCCAGGATTACTTCCCTCCATAGCTTTACCTTTCCTAGTGCCCTGTCTCTTGCCCAGGAAAACCACCCTTCCCAATCCCAGCTGTCCCAGATCCTAATTGTAATTGTACAGTTCAAATTGAGTCTCTTTTTGCTCAGACAGTCTCCTCTAATGGTTGACTTTCTCCTCTTTCCCTACTCTTAGATATCCATTGTCAGAGCCAGGCGTGGTGGCGCCCGCTTGTAATCCCAGTACTTGGGAGGCGGAGACCAGGGGATCTGGGTTCGCGGCCAGCCTCAGCTACTTAGTGAGGCCCTCCACAACTTTGTGAGACCCGGTTTCAAAATAAAGTATAAAAAATAGGGCCGGGGATGTAGCTCGGAGGTTAAACGTCCCTGGGTTCAATCCCCGGTACCGAAAAAAAAAAAATCTATTGTCAGTCCTAAAAAGGTCAAGACTTACTTGTTCTTTTATTATAGTAAAAAAAAAAAAGCACTAGAATTACAGTTGGAATATATGGACTCACTTTCATTGCTAATATAGGATAGTTGGGAATGAGGGTGTTTTTCTGCAAATTAGTGATGTGTTTCCTCTCTGCATGCTTTTCTGAATAGCTGTGAATTGGAAAGTAATGATAAAAACATGAATGGCTTCATCGTTGTTGCCTCAGGGCATTTCCCTTCCTAAAGGTTTGTCATATTTATAATAACCCTAGTATATAAGTAAATCTTTTGACGTTATAAAATTGCAAAATATAGAAATAACAAAGTACTTCTCTATGATTTTCTTATGCGAAGAAAGGTGTTATTGATATTTTAATTTGAATTATGTTTGGCATAAACACATGTGTATATGTAGACATATACATTTTAAATTAAAGGATAATATAACAATATGAAGTACAAGTTAAATGGTTAATGTTCAATACAGTAGAGGTCAGGTTGAAGATAAGAATAAGTTAAACATCCATTGTCATTGATGGGGTGAGAGGAAAATTCCTATCAGTGTAGACTGATAGAGACTCCTCTGTACCCTTTCCCTATACTAATGAGAGCACATTATTCATCATGAGATTGTGTCAAAGAATAAAAAATTTTCAGATTGATTAAATGAAATTAGGGTATATGCATGCAAGCATTTTTCACAGATCAATTATATTTTTAAAATGTGGTATACATCTACAGTGGAGTATTATTCAACCATAAGGAAGAATGAAGCCATTTCATTTGCAGGAAAATGGATGGAACTAGAGGTCATAATGTTAAGTGATAATAAGCCAGACTCAGAAAGACAAGTATAGCATATTTTCTCTCATATGTAGAATCTGGGGGGAAAAGATGAATTGTAAGTAACAGGGAGACTATTAGAGTAGAGGAAGCAGATCAGGAAGAGTGGGGAGAGGAGAGTAAGGGAGGGTAATGGGTTGAATAAGATCAAAGTGTGTTATTTGCAAGTTTGAATATGCCACAATGAAATCCATAATTTTGTATAATTAAAATAAACTAATATCAAAGTACTATACTTTAGTGGCATTTTAGCAGATACAGAGTGACTAAAAGTAAGATTGAAATTGAATCCATAGGTTCAAAATTTTTTCTTCTTCTCCAAAATGAATACAAGAGAGCAGAATGGAGAGGGCGGTCTGCAACTAATTGACAATGGAACAACGCAGAAGCATATAGATGGTCAACTCTTAAGAATATGTGTAGCTCATCTTCAGCAACACATGCCTGTAACCTAGTAGACACCAGTAGAGTGTCACTGCGTGATAGCAGACCTTGACATTTCTGTGGTTATACTAAACCAGCACTTCTTTGGAATTCAAGATATTATAGTAGCTAATTGTGTTTGGGTACAGGAATCCATATTAGTGTCCTAATTTCATTTCTGAAGGTCATTTATCAAAGTGTATATTCAGGTTATTGTCATAGGAGAGAAAACAAGACATTCTGGAATCCAGAGAAACTATCCTTAGGAAACTGGCCAATGGATGCTTGTTATAGGACTAATAGGGAAAGGGCATTATGCCAAGAGGTAGTCTTGGTATTATTTCAGTTGAGTAAGACAATTAATAAATATAAGAATTTAGATTCTGAACACCTAGGCAAGGATAGAAAACAAACTGTATTTGTAATGAAGATATGCATGTATCTCAATTTTGAGAAGCAATTATTTATGTTTTTTGAAATCTGAGTTTCTGTCTTTTCCTAGCACTGAATTTAGTTTTTGTTTTTTTGTTGTTGTTGTTGTTTGTTTTTTCTTTTTTTGCGGTACCGGGTATTGAACCCAGAGGGGTTCTACCTCCGAACTACACCCCTGGCCCTATTTTTTATACTTTATTTTGAAACCGGGTCTCACAAAGTTGCGGAGGGCCTCACTAAGTAGAGAGAGAGAGAAAGAGAGAGAGAGAGACAGGGAGAGAGAGAGAGAGCTGAGGTTGGCCGCGAACCCGGATCCTCTGGTCTCCGCCTACCAAAGTACTGGGATTACAAGCGTGCGCCACCACGCCTGACTTGAATTTAGTTTTGTATAAAGAAAATTTATTTAAAGATTTGTTAATAAACTAGTACATAAGTCAATTAGTGAGTGCTAATTTCAACAGGTAATTTTTAAATCTTAGCAACAAAAACAATGCTTCTTTCTGCTTCTTGAATATTATTTAAAATATGTAAAAATAAGAAGAGAGAGGAAGAAATTAACTGTTATTTGCAATGTTCATAAAATTACTGTGAAATTGCAGAGTAAGCACAAAAATACCATTCTTGAGATTGCTTATTTCTTCTATTACAAAAAAAATTCAGGACTAAAAATTGAGTGATTATAGCCTTCATCAATTTTTTCCCTTAAGTAAAGCAATTATACTTTAAAATGAGTTCTCAAAGATGAGAAAATACATTATGCTATAAAGTACAGAGGATGTAAAGTTAAGACAGTGGAGATGTGTTATTTTTGTTGTGTTTTTGCTTATTTGGGCTACTTTGTTTATTTATTTTTAATCTAATGTCTACAAACTGATAGCTGTTAGACCATGGGAAAAATAACTTCACTGTCTTATTTTTTAAAACAAACCCTGGACAAAGGAAAGATAAATGCATTATTTCTCGGTACAACCATGTGTTTTGGTGCCCTAGCAGGCAGTTTGGTACATGATACTATTTGTTTTTCAGTACTTAGGATTGAACCCAGAGCCTCACACATGCCAAGCAAATGTCTAGCTCTGAGATATCCTTGCTAAAATTATTTTTTATTTTGAGGCAGAGTCTCACATGTCTCAAAGGTGGCCTCAAACTTGTGATCCTCCTGCCTCAGTCTCCCAGGTAGCTGAGATTATAGGCATGCACCAGTGTGCCTGGCTGGTGCATTATTAATAGTACAAATTAGTATTAGAGAGCCCCATACTACCACTAAATGCCAATTAAAAAAGAGGAGTCAAAATGGCCTGACTCTTGTTATGTCCACTCTAAATTCTGTGACTTTATAAGGATGCTCAGGAGAAACCATTAAACAACATTGGAGAAAAGAAGAACAATATCCATCCTTTAAAATTGCTAATATTTCCAGTTATCAACAACTCTAATATTGTAAATTTTTCTCCAAAGTTGCCTTGTGTGGAATTCACGATTTTTTTCTCATATTCAGTGCGTGATACTGGAATGCTCTCTATGAATAATGAATACATTCTCTAAGAGATATGTTTCTGTCCCATCAATTCAATTTAGTTTTATCAAAATAAGTCATATCCAGGGTACTATTCAATAATGAGAAACATATGTAGCTTAGAGTTACACAAATATAAGCTGCTTCTGTGCTATTTACAGAAATAGAGAAATCAATGTTTAAAACAGATATGGCAGTATCAAAATAATAAAAAATGCTTCCTCCAAAAACATTTTAATGAGTTATTTTTAAAGGCTATATTCTAGATACCAAAACATATTTAAGGGAATTAATCATTGATCTCTGGTTACTTTGCCACTTTCAAACACGTTTTTATCTACATGGGGGAAAAGTTAATAGGAGATTCACCATCTATTTTTTCCAGCAAAACTTTTATGTAGAAGTCTAAGCAAAATGATATATTTGACTGATCAACAAACATAAAGTGTTATTTACTATGAAATACACCAAGTGCTCTACTGTGTTGTTACCAGCTTGGACAGACCTTTGTACAAAGTTCTCATGATCATCTCTGTATCGGCTGATTCCAGCACACTTATTATCTCTGTCAACTCACTACCTGGAGGTGCTAACTCAGTTTCAAAATCTGTTCTTTCAAAATCGTGTCCAATATTTCTCCAACCTATACAACTATTTCTGTCTTCACTGCCAAATCTGTACTCTGATCTGTTAATTGGCTCCACTGAAAATTAACTCCCATGAATACTCTTTCTGTCCCTTCTTTTCTTTTCTTGAATAAACCCGTCTCCAGGGTATTCCCTCCCTCCCCTGTGGTCCCTTCAGCTTCATGCTGAGGGACTTCTACCATCACATACGGATGGCAGAACAAGAATAAGGATACTTTTTTCCTACCATTCCAAACTACCAATCCTTCATTCATTAGTAAAAATAGTGTCAAATTCAGGCGATCTGGCCATAATACATTTTTCCATTCTTTGTCTTGATCACTCACAGTTTTTTACTGATAACACGGTCACTGGCTTCATGGCTGGCCTTGGTCCCACCATTCTCCCAAGTGATAACAGTATCTTAGGGAATCAATTATTTAATCCACATGTTTTATTATTGTTTCTCCTCCTTAACCCCAATGGTTTGAAGCTTCATGACAAATCCATATAATTCATGGTCACAATCTAGAATTTTGTCATAATCCAGAATAAAATAAAATGTCATACTACAAAATTTCATTATCTGCCAGGCGTGGTGGCGCACGCTTGTAATCCCAGTACTTTGGGAGGCGGAGACCGGAGGATCCCTGTTCACGGCCAGCCTCAACTATCTCGCTCTCTCTCCCTGTCTCTCTCTCTCTCTCTCTCTCTACTTAGTGAGGCCCTCTGCAACTTCGTGAGACCCGGTTTCAAAATAAAGTATAAAAAATAGGGCCGGGGGCGTAGCGCGGAGGTAGAACGCCCCTGCGTTCAATCCCTGGTACCGCAAAAAAAAAAAAAAAAATTCATCATCTAATCTTGTTCTAACTTTCAGAGTCTCTCCCTTAAATACTTTTATACTTTTAACCACATAGAGACTTTTTGTATCTGGACCAATATACTTTTTAATCAGTCCATTAGCTGTAATTTAACATTTTTTTTCTTCCTTGTTCATGTCTCCAAGTCATGCTAATTCTTATTGATATCATCATTGTTTTTATTACTATTTCATTTTCTTGCCCAAATAATTCTTTCAAACTTAGTATTTAAATTTTAGAAAAAATAAATGATAAAAGCAAAAATTATGACATACTAATCTTATTTAATTCCATTTTAAAACTTGTTTAAACTTTGTATTTCCAAGAATGAAATTTCAAGAAATGTATTTTTCTATACTTTTATTAGTGCATTGCAATTGTACATCATACTGAGGTATAGAGTGATAGGAGCATACATGCACACAACACTTGGAGCATTTCGCTCCAGATCCTCCCTCCGTCCCCTTCCCCATACATGTCATTGAGATTGGCATTGCTAATTTCATATACATACATAGCATTATTTCAACTGTTACCTTCTTTACATCTCTATTCCCCCTCTTTCCTCTCCTAACCCCCCTCCATTACTCCATTGGAGTCTCTGCTTTTCTATCTGGGGTCTCTTTTGTTTCTCAATTTCTATATAGCTTCCACATATGAGAGAAAACATGCAAGGATTCACCTTTTGAGATTGGCTAATCTCATTTAGCATAATAACTCTGAAGAAAATTTGATCTTTTATTTAAATGAATATGAAATCCAATCTAAGCTCCAAATATTAAAAATGTTTTACAAAGTTTTCTGAAAATTAAAGGAGTGTTTTAAAGTATGTGGATCTATGCTCAATACATGTTAAGTGGTCAACAAACTATTATTCCATATTTTGAATGTTTAGGGACTAATCTTTTGATTATTACTTCATACTGCAGTATCTAAATCCACAGCATTCCTCGAAAGGGTGGTAGGAAAGAGGAAAATATGTTTTCACATGAAGGAGACTTGAGCATAATTTTAGGTTGGACAAAACTTAAGAAAAGTGATACACAATTTGTATTAAATGCAAGATTAAAGGAGACTCACAGAATGTTTAAGGAACAGCGATCAGTGAAATTATTCTTAAATAAAAGGAAAAAAAAGGAAATAAAGACAGAAACACTATAGAAGGAGTAAAGGAATTTCTTGTTAAAGAGCTTTATTTTAACCAGGCATCATGGTATGAACCTGAAGTCTCAGTTATTTGGAGGCAGGCATGGTAGGTTCACCTAAGACCAGGAATTAGAGTCCAGCTTGGGTGACATAGTGAGACTCCATTTAAAAATAAATTAATTAAATTAATTTTTATATCTGAAAGGCCTGTAAGTTTGGAATAGATTAGGTGAAAATGAGAAGAAACATCAAATGGGATTTTTCCAAATGTTCTCTGAATCTGACCTAATAAAAAGGAATCGCAGAATATAGCATGCTTAGTAGGTATTTTTATGTTACTTCTTTTTAGTAACTACCAATTTCTTCTCCATTTTATATTCTTTGCTCATTTCTTAACTTTCCTAAATGTTAAGATTCAGAGCTTCTGAAGCATTGATATTTCTTAGTCCAGGGGGCCTGATAGAGTAATTTTGTTCATTTGTTTTTAGTTTTTGAAATAGCATATCTATTTCTAATTTTTTATTTTCATCAGAGAGAACTTTTGTTTTGCACACAGAAACTAAGCATTACATTTTAACACATGAATGTCTATCAATAATTTTATTTATTCTTCCACAGAACAATATCTGTTCAAGGGAAATAGCTCTTACTTTAAAAAACAAAATATACTTATGATTTTTAGTATGCATCATTTTCATCCAGATTCAAGTATTTCTTCTCAATTGCATTGACTTAGATAAATGGAAGAAAATCAACTCCCTGTAAGCACAGTACTTTTCAAAGACCTCTCCTATTTTTAAGTGTTTATATTTTCCACTTCCTTTATGGCAGTGCCACATTTATTTCCTTAAGCAGCTGTGAGTATGACTTCCAGAATAAGTATATGTAAAATTGTATTAGACTACATAGTCTGTTTCTTGATGGGAACTGGCATTTGTATACACATTAAGCTTTCAAATTGTGAAACTAATGCATAAGTATGTAAAGTGATTTTGTATTTAGAATTTCAATTATCTATAAAATGAGTAGGGTGATATCTATTCTGGTACACCGTGCATGATATAGGGACGACTGTAGATATGTATTGAGAGACTTGATTAGAAACGTCCCAGCTCAAACACTAGTCATTTTTTGCCTAGGATAATCATTCAGAACTTCCATTTTCCCCATGCTGGAGGAAAAACAGACTGCTTTATCTAATTCAAGGAGAGACAATTAAGATCAAGTGGAAAAATAAGTCATCTGACAACAAAGTGCACACTCCACAACACTATACAGATGCAAAACTTGAGATTTCTTGCCTTTTAAAATTTTTATTTCCCTTTATAATATGGCTATGAAGTCATTTTTCTGTGCTAATATTATTTTTCAATATTTATTATATATTTATTAAAAGAACAGTTGTTCAAATACTTAAAAATAATAACAGTAACTACTATTTATAGAGTATTTACTGTGTACCTAGCCTCATGCTGTTTTACATATTTGTATCTTACTTAATCCTCAAGTAATTGTGTGAGGCTGATATTATTATTAGTATTATTAGTATTATTAGTATTATTATTATTAAATTGTACAGAAGACGCCGGGCGTGGTGGCGCACGCTTGTAATCCCAGTACTTTGGGAGGCAGAGACCGGAGGATCTGGGTTCGCGGCCAGCCTCAGCTCTCTC
>PVJS01015941.1:17157-38282 GCA_004027185.1 Glis glis
CAAAAAAAAAAAAAAAAAAAGAATAGTCCTTTAGTCAACTATGATGGAAAAACCTGTAGTTGGAAAGGATAAGAGTCTGAGATAAAGGGGCAGATAGCAACATGTTCAGGATTCACCTATAATGCAGAGCAATATGCAGTCTAGCTACAGACTGGCATCTCTATTTATGTTAATATGTGATATGTTTTAATATAAAGTTGAAATTAAATTAGCAAATGTTTGGAATGCCATGGTTAAGTATAAGTTTTATTCACCAGCAGCTGAATGAAATGGAACAATATGTCATGGCTGTTAATTTGTAATGGTATGCTATCATGGACACAGGAAACTAATGACAGAGAATAGGGAGGGAGGGTAGACAAATGTAGAACTACAAAAAGTAATTCTTTTTAAAATTAAACAGAAATTCCAAAGACATGATGTTAGTTACATTTATGTTTACATAATACGAAATAAGAAAAAAGTTAAACTTGTTTTAGTAGCCAAATACCAACAAACCACTTTCAATTTTATGATTTATATGTGAAAAAATGAAAATCTACCATATCTTCCTTTCTTCTTCTTTGTTATGAGTATGTATGTGAGTTTGTGAGTATGTACATGTGTGTTTGTATCAACACATTTTATTTTTCTCATCTTTATTAATTGTCATAATTCTCTCCTCAAATTAATGTATTAAATAATTAATATTTATTCAGTGTCTCCCATGTTCCACGAATTGTTCTAGGCATTTGGCAGACATAAGCAAGCAAAATAGAAAAGGTGTCTTCCTTTTTACAGTCTAACAGGGGAAGGCCAAAGTGATTGACATCATAAAGTTAACAATGATAACATTAAAAATGCTGCCTTGTGAGGTGATTAATAATCTATAACTTTCTAGAAATATACATACTCTTACTATGATGGGAAAGCTACCCCTCTCACCATATTTTATTTCTTACCTTTGAAAAAATGTGTACATGGCAATTGACAAATTCTAGGAAATTGCAACTTCACATTAATTCTCTTCGATAGTTCTGGGATCCAGATTGTTACTATTTCAAGCCTCCTTTTGATTTCCAATTTTCTATGCATTAAAATGTAGAAATCTGTGGCCATAAATTTGTATGCAGCAAGCACTAGCAGCATGTTTCAGGCAAGCGAAAATGTACAGAGACAAGAAAATATGCTGATCAGACCACTTGGAGGCCCGCATCCTTAAAGACATAGGTCCATATAGGTTCTCAAGTGCTCCCTGTGAATATGGCACACATGTTTATCTTATATTAGTATACTTTATTTATTTAGATTTCTTTCTCATTCCCATGCTTGCAAATTTCTCAAGAACAGAAACATTCCATTAAGTAGGCTGCCAGGACTACAGCAAAGAATGACCTGATTAACTCCTATAAGAGCAAACCCATAACGAGTGCTTCATTTTAATGCATCTAAGCCTTTTTATTTTCTGTCTTTATCAATTTCTTCTATTCCATTCCATTGCAACTCGTTAGTTAACACTGGTTTTTATTTTATTCTGCCTATTGTTGTTTTGTTTTTCCTTTTCTGTTTCTCTCTGAGGCATCCCTTCCAAGTTTTTGCAAGAGTTTTCATTTCCCCTAAGGAACTGGCTCATAGAGAAAGAAGCCTTTTGTCCCTTCGCATTTCATTTCGTTGTTATCTTTGCAACACTGGTAAGTGAACTTTGCCTCAACGGAAATAAAATAGTTTCCTTCTTTACTAAGATGATCAAGTTCTATGACCTGAAGATTGGTATAGTGAAGAACATCTTTGCATGCTTGGTCTCCTGAGTTCTCCTGGGAATGCTGTTATTGGGGATGCCCAACTCATTACCACCCCACAATGCCCATGCTTCTTGCTAATTATTGATACACTGCTGGGTGTGAGGATTAGTACCAATTTGTGTCTTTATTTTCTTGAATTTTTATTTAAATTATAGATTCCAATTTTAGAACAATGTGTTCACCTTGTAAAAATAAAACGTCGTAGGAATCCCTTGCTTCCATTTCTCTATTTCTTCTCCCTTTTTAAAATCATATCTACATGCTCCTTTTTATTGGATCTTTATGATTAAATTTCCCATTCGAGTCAGTGGAGCACGATTAGTTTTACCAGTTTTACAAGCTACCCTATCACCTTTCTTGAAGCATCAAGGTGTGGAGGAATACTCTTAAATATTTCTGGTTAAGTGTTGAAGTCTCACTGGTAAGGTTTATGTCATCTCAGAAACTAAGATACTAGAACAGATCTGAAAGGTGGAGAGTAGGGCTGGAATTGGCTTCTGGTGGAAAGGCCAAGATGATAACTAGAGCTAGTGTGTATGTTGTATGCCATTATCGCTTCCACAGTAGGTAGCTAGTCATTAACAGCTGTCACAGTGAGGGGATAGGATACCCCAGAAAAATCAACCTGGTTAAGACAATTAATTTCAAAGCATGGAAGACTGGTATTTGAAACATGATTCTACCACATACTAGTGTGACTTTGGATAAACACCATAGTCTGATTCTCGGATTTTCATATCTATACAATGGGGAAAATAAAATGTCAGTGTAATTTATAAGCATCTTTTATGGAGGAGAGATTCATAAATGTTTGAATACAGAAGAAATGCAGCCTAGGATCTAAAAATCCAGTTATAAGAGAAAGAAAATATTACTAACAATAAATTCTTATTTCGCAGTAATGGTTGTAATGCTGTACTTTTCTATAGAACTTGAGTATACTAAAGATATTTAAAAGCATTATATTAAACCTCTATAAAATAAATAGGACAGGGTTTATTATTTCATTTTAAGGGTGAGGATAAAAATTCAAAAATTTGAATGTGTAATTTATGTTTAATTTATAAAAGAAATGAATCACATCCTAAAATGCCTTCAAGTTAAAAGAGATTTTACTGGCTTATGCAATAACAAAGTCTGAGATTAGGAAGGGGTTTAGGCATAATTAAATTTATGGCTAATAAAAAGTGGTCTTACTTCATTTTTCAGAAATATCATTACTTATGTTTTGCTTCATTCTCAGGCACTGAATGTAGGTACCCTCAGATAACTCTAACATACACCCTGTGGTAGAAAAAAAGTGCCAGTCGCAGCCCTCCACAGGATACTGTCATAAAGCTAGGTTCATTTCTTCAATAATGTTTGCAAAATTTCTGAGAGTAATTCTGACTTCAGAGGCTTGCATGACATACACAACCTTCAACCAGCATCTGGACGTATAGAAATATGATTTGCTATCAGTCAAGTGCTCTTGGCATAGAATACAGAAGTTGAAGGAAACCTTCCCACATGGTCTTTAGGAACAGAGTCCTGGAGAAATGGATAGCCCAATGAAAACCAGAGTTGATGCTCAAGAAGGAGAAAAAGATGCTGGGGAATACCAGCAAATATACATACATCTGTAGATGAACAGGTAAAGGTCTCAAAACAATGTGCATACTCTGACCATGTACATACAGAAGGAAAAGTAAACAAAAGAATGTGTGTGTGTGTGTGTGTGTGTGTTAACTAAGTGGATGAGAAAGAGACTGGAAAAAAGAAAATATATGTGCAAGTATGATGTGACCTAAAAAAAAAAGAAAGAAAATGGTAATGATTACCAGAATGACCAAAGTGGCCTACATCATATTAGATGAGCCATGAAAAGCTTCATGGATAGGAGCCCACTTGGTGGAGAATTACACAAGCTTCCTTCATACTGGACATTTTGATATGTACAACTCTAACTGACATTATGATCAGATTAATTCCACAGATAATATATCTAGGACAGACATATCCAAGGGAACTACTTTTCTATGCAATGTATTTTTGTCTGCTTCATTTCACCAGACCACATTCCTTAACCGGCTTCAACACTATTAAACAGTGATGGATATGCACTCATTTCTGAAACACAAGCATAGCTGCTGAGATTTCCTTCTGAGAAGCTACCAGTTCTATATCTCTGCTGAAGTTACAGCCCATAAATACAGATCCAAGTTCTCGGTAATTACTCTTTCCTTTCAGATCATGAGGCAAATAATTTCATGTATTTACAGCCAACTCTTAGATATTCCCTGATTATTTGTGGACTCATGTCTTGATTTTAATATAGTACATTATTATTTGGAGGAATGTGTTGGTGGAAAAATATCTAATTGGACTGATTATATAGGCAGCATGGCCTTCATAAAAAGCTGATGTGTTCTATTTGTTAATATTTGCAAATGCAGATCAAATATAGATCAGAAAGGAAAAAGAGAGTGAGAAAGGGAAAGAGAGAAAGAGAGAGAGAGAAGAAATACACTAATAACACATTTCAGCTTAGTTCATTGGTAATCTGTACTCTTTTCCAACATTTATATATATGCAATATATATAAATAAAACATATATATATATATATATATATATATGTTGTCTTTGTTTTTTGTGTTGATGAGATTTTTTTAAAACCAAAACTAATTTAGTAACTTCAAAAGCTATATCATTTTAACAGCTGCCTATCTAAAATACTGTGCAAAAATTGGATAAGCATAGAGTTTAAAATACTGAGTTCAATATCTGGTGGCTAATTTGGTAGTCATAACTCTGGAAAAATACATTTAATCAGCACAAATGCATTACATTGGAAATATATAACAAAGATGACTGACTTAGCATGGTGCTGAGACAATTTAGTAATATAATAGGCAGGAGATTGTTATTCAAATTGGCCTAAAGAAATTTATGGAGTTATTTTGCAAACATGACCATAAATCATAGTGGTCTTATTAACTTTATTTGGAGGTAAGCCTGTTTCTTAAATTGCTGAAATATGAAAACATTTGAAAATACAGGTCAAATCATTCTAATGCATTTTCTGTCATCACTATTTTGGGCATTAGGATAAATTAGAATTTTTTTATTCTTCCACAACCATTTGCATATAAAGTATTTTAATTTTTGAAAGAATAAAATGCCTAAATACTCTAATCAATAAGGACTACCAGTAATATAAATACACAGGACATGGGGAAGCCATAAGCAAAACAGATCTTGAAAATACACAAGTATAGAATAGGGAAAGAGGACCAACTCAACAGTGTTTGTCTTTCTTCTTAAATCTAGAATGAGTCTACTACCAGCTAGATTAACAATATGAAATCAAGAGAATTCTACTGTATTTATGGGAAACAGAAAAGTTTTTAAAATAAGGAAAAGTCTAGTTATGTGAAAGTGTAAGGAGAGAAAAACAAGGGAGAGAAATGAAAAAGAGATGAAGGGATCAGGAATGGAGGAATGGGGAAATGGAAAAGTAGGAGTTGGAAAAAGTATAAACAAAATTAGAAAGAGAGCAAGGACCAAAGGTTGCTAGAATGTCACTGGTTGTTTTATCCTATGTCTCTGAGAGAACCCAGTTCTTTGAGTGTTTGGATATATGCTGTATCTACATATTCAAATTCAACCTAGTAGTGAAATATAAATTCAATTCGTTCAAGAGATAGAACAGTGAGATCCTTAAGAGCACGGCTACTGGAGACAACTGGATTTGAATTTTGGTTATGCAACTTAATCACTGTAATCTTGAGCGTGGTACTTAATTTTTCCGTGCCTCAGTTTCCTAATCTATAAAATGGAACAATTAATAAGAACTCCTTTATAGGTCTGTGATCATTATATATATTATAGTATTCCATGTGCTTGGCCTGTAAGTTCTATTATTTGCTATTACTTTTACCAACTTCATATGTTATTATTAGAAGGACTTTCACTTTCATTTAATACATGTGATTTTATTTATTTATTTATTTATTTTGCGGTACCGGGGATTGAACTCAGGGGCGTTCTACCTCCGCGCTACGCCCCCGGCCCTATTTTTTATACTTTATTTTGAAACCGGGTCTCACGAAGTTGCGGAGGGCCTAAGGAGAGAGAGGGAGAGACAGAGACAGAGACAGAGACAGAGCTGAGGCTGGCCTTGAACCCAGATCCTCTGGTCTCCGCCTCCCAAAGTACTGGGATTACAAGCGTGCGCCACCACGCCCTGCTTAATACATGTTATTTTAGAAGTTTTAGAGTTGCAGAAAATTTTAGAAGGTAGTGTAGAGAATTCTTACTTAGTTTTTTCTTAGATTTTACCTAATGGTTTTTTACTGTTCCAGGATCCTGTCTAACATGATACCATATTTGCAAATATTTTCTCCCAGTCTGTGGCCTGTGTTTTCATTTTCTTCAAAGTGTCTTCTTCAGAAGGGCTTATAATTTTAACAAAGTTCAATTTACCAATTCTTCATTCATAGGCACACTTTTGTTGTTATATCAGAAAACTCATTGTCCAAGTTAAGGTCCCCTAGATTTTTCTTCTAGAAATTTTACACTTTTGTGTTCTACATTTAGATCTGTAATACATTTTGAGTTAATTTTTGTAGAAATCCAAGGTCTGTTTGTAGTTTTATTTCTGTGCACAGGTACTTCCATTGCTTCTAATCTTATTTGCCAAAAACTATTTCTTCTCCACTCAATTGGCTTTGCTCCTTTGACTGAGACCAGTTAACCATAATTTTGTGTGTCTCTGTCTCTCTGTCATATTCTACTGATCTATACATCTATTCTTTTGACAATATTAAATGGTCTTTATTACTATTACATAGTTCTATTATAATAAATCTTAAAATCAGTAGTGTGTAAAATTCTTTAATTTTCTTCTTTTTTTACTATTTTGTTGCTATTATAGGTATTTTGCCACATATATAAGCTTTAAAAATTTTTTTCAGTTTTCTTTTTTTATTGGTGCATTGCAATCATACATCTTGATGAAGTTCAGGGTGATAAAAGCATACATGCACACAGCACTCACTGAGCTCTCCCCCAGTTCCCACCCCACTCTCTCCCTCCCCACCTTCCCATGCTCAACACAGTGATTAGCTTTGATAAGTTTGTGTACATACATCAGGTCCATTGAGGTGTTTTCCTCTTCAAGTCTTTCTTCCCCTTAGTTAGGTCCCCTCCTTCACTCCACTAAGGTTTATTCTCCTTTGTCTGGAGTCTCTTCTGTGTCCCTATTTCTCCCTAGCTTCTGCATATGAGAGAGAACATCTGACCTTTCACTTTTTGTGACTGACTAATCTCACTTAGCATAATCTTTTCCAGTTCCATCCATTTCCCTGAAAATTGCATAATTTTGTTATTCTTTACTGCTGAGTAGAATTCCATTGTGTATATAACCCATAATTTTGTAAGACATTCATCTGTTGATGGACATCTCGGCTGGTTCCATAGTTTGGCAATTATGAATCGTGCAGCCATAAACATAGATATGCATGCATTACTATAGTAGTCTGGTTTCAAATCTTTAGGGTACATAACCAGGAGTGGTAGAGCTGGGTCATATGGAAGGTTCATTCCCATTCTTCTAAGGATCCTCTACACTGCTTTCCAAAGTGGTTGCACTAATTTACAATTCCACCAACAGTGTATCAGAGTTTCTACTTCTCCACATCCTTGTCAACATTTATTATTGTTTGTGTTTTTAATGATCACCATTCTAATTGGAGTTAGATGAAATCTCGGGGTAGTTTTGATTTGCATCTCTCTGATTGTTAATAATGTTGAACACTTGGTAGTCCATATGCAGAAAAATGGAAATAAATCTCACTTTCTCACCCTGCACAAGAGTCAATTCAAGATGGATCAAAGACCTGAAATTAGACCAGAGACTTTGTGGTTATTGAAGAGGGCATAGGATCAACACTCCAACATATAGGTATGGGTAAAAACTTCCTCAGCAAGACCCCAAAGACACACAAAAAAAATTGAGACAAGGATTAATTTGTGGGATTGCATTAAACTGGAGAGCTTCTGTGCAGCAAAGGAAACTATCAAGAACCTCAAGAGAGAGCCAACAGAATGGAAGAAGATCTTTGTCAGATACTTCTCTGATAGAGGACTAATATCTAGAATATACAAAGAACTCAAGAAACTCACCACCAAAAAAAAGCAAACAAACAACCCAATCAAAAAATGAGCAAGTGAGCTAAATAGACACTTCACAAAAGAAGAAATACAAATGGCCAATAAAATAAATGTATTGATATCTAAAAAATAAGTTTCTGAGATTTTGACTGGGATTGATTTGGATATATGGGTCAGGTTTGGAAGAATCGACACCTTCATCATTTAGAATGTTCCGATTCATGAATATGGAGTGTCTTTCCATTTATTTAAATCTTTAATATTCTCTTTGGAGTTTTGTAATTTTCTACATATACATTAGGAAAATAGCTAAATATTTTGTTTATCAGTGTTATTATAGATAATATCTTATTTTAGAATTTTAATTCCAATTATTCACAGTGGTATATCGGAAATCAGTTACCTTTGTAATTGTCCTTTTTCCTCCAATATTATTGTACTTTCTAATTTCAGGACATCATTAGCACATTACTTAAGGATATACATATATATATATACACACATATATATACACACACACACATATATATATATATATATTCATGCCATGTATATATTCATGCTGAAAAGAGACATTATTATTATTTCCTTTTCAAATGAAAACCTTTTATGTATTTTTCTTGTCTTCTTACACTTGCTAGAACTTCCAATACTGTATTGAATAGGAGTGTTCGGAGCAGATTTAGATCATGGAAAACAACAAAAACATAGTCTCAGTCATTTCAAGAATGTTTATTGTAATTGTGACCAAGACAGGTTCTTTATTTGTTAATACCCCATGCAAACTTTATACAAGTTAATGCTATTTTAGGGAAGAGATTGAGATCTCTCATATATATATATATATATATATATATATATATACACATATATATATATATATACACATATATATATATACACATATATATATACATACATATACATACATATACACATATATACATACATATACATATATACGCATCACATATACATATATACATACATATATACATATATATATATATCTCCTGTATGTATGTATGTATGTATTTATGTATGTATGTATGTGAGTCTGGTCCAGGTCTTCAGATCTGACCTTAACCAGTGCTTAACCAGAGTCAAAGGTGAGGAATTGCCAAATGGCTACCAGCATATCTGGCCACATCATCATTCTGCCTCATTTTCCCTGCTCAGCATGGCAAGGTGGCAAGGCTCTTTTACAGAAGAACCTGCAAATTTTCAGTGTCAGGTGCTGACAATTATGTTCCTCAGGTTGGTAGGGGCTCGATGTGGTTGTCAAGGTACCCCAGTCAGCCGGCCTTGTACCTATGCATTACCTATTAGGTCTTGGGTGTTGCACATTGTGCCTGGTGCCTGTGTGTTGCCCCTGATACCCTAGGTGTGCTGTGCCACACCTATGTCTGCTGTGAGAGTTAGGCTTGCTAACTGCACATCATGCTGGTGTGCTTTGAGAGTTAAGTCCCTCTTTGGCTTTAATGGAATCTTTTTGAAAAAAATATGTGCTCCATACAAGTAATAATGAGAGAATACTCTGGCTTGTCTCCAATCTCAGGGGATAAGCATCCACTTTCTGTAAAATATTAACTGCAGATATTGTTTGGTAACTTTTTTTATCAAGTTGATAATCACCAATATTTCTAATTTTCTCTGAGTTTCTATCGTAAATGGATGCTGGGCTTTTCAGAACTTCTTTCTCCATCAAATGATATTGTATGATTTTTTTTCTTTAGCTTGTTTATCTGCCATATTGCATTGTTTGATTTTTTTTTTTTTTTGCAAAGGGCAAACCATTCTTGAATGCCTGGAACAAATCACATTTGGTTATTATGTGTAATTATTTGTTGTTACCAATTTTTTACTATTTTTTGAGGACTTCTGTGTCTACATTTGTGTGCTGTATTAGTATGCAGTTTTCCTCCTCCCAGTGGATTTATCTGGCTTTGGTATTACCTAATGTTGGTCCCCATAAAATGAGTTATGTATATTATAGCTATAATGTATACATAATATATATTATCTGAGAGACAATCTCTGTATATTATATGGAAGACATTGTGACGAATCAATAACATTTTTCTTAAAATTTTGGTAGAATTCATTTGTAAAATAATATAGACCTGGAATTTCTTTTCTTTTAAAATGTCTTGCAAGGTTATTAGTTACTAATCCAATTTATTTAATAGATATATAAAATTATTAATGTTATCTATTTCTCCCTGTAAAGTTTTGGTAGCTTATATCTTTCAAGATATTGGTAAATATAGTTTAATTTATCAAATTGTCAAGAATAGAGTCATTTATTAGGTTGAGAAGTAATGAACTCTCTCATTTCTGATAGCAGTGATTTGTGATCTCTCTCTCTCTTCACTCTTTGTTTTGTTAGCCAATGGCTTATCAATTTAATTTATCTTCCCAAGTTTCAATTTATGAATTTTGGTATTCTCTATTTTTTATTATATTCAATTTTGTTGATTTCTCCTCTAGTTTTCGTTGTTTCATTTTGTGAACTTGTATTAGGACTAAATTACTCTTCTCTCTTTTTTCCCAAGCCAAAAGCTTAGGCTACTGATTTTCGATCCTTCCTTTTTGCTAATATAGGACTTTTTTTTACATGTTTTTATTGGTGCATTGTAGTCTCACATCACAATAAATATCATTTTGGTGTTAACATACATGCACACAGCTCTTGGTGTCCCTTCCCCCGCCCCTCCCACATGTAGTACTGAGAGTGATGTTGGTATAATCTCATATGTACACATTGTTTATGATAGTAATTACATAGATTCACTTCTTTCTTGCACTATAAATTTTTAAGTATTGCTTTGTTGCATCCTACAGGTTCTTATAAGTTGCAATTTCAGTTGAATTCATTTCAAAGTAGTTTTTAAATTCTCTTGAGACTTCTTTTGTCACATTGTTACTTGTAAATGTGATCTTTCACTTACAAATATTAAGACTTTCCAGCTATCTTTTTTTTTTGTATGTGTGTGTGTGTATGTGTGTTACTGAGGATTGAACCCAAGGAAGTTCTACTTCAATCCCTATATTATTACTATTATTATTACTATTATTATTATTATTATTATTATCACTGTTATTTTGCTTTTGAAGCAGAGTCTCCATAAGTTACCTTGCACTACCCTTAAAACTGCTATCCTCCTGTTTACTGAGATTACAAGTGTGCACCATCATGCCCAGTTCTTTCAGATGTTGATTTGGAATTTAATTTCATTATAATCTGAGAAAATCATGTGATTCCCAAAATTTTGATTTGTTAAAGTGAGTATTTTGTTTGTTTTGTTTTTATCTTGCTTTTGCCAGAATGTGGACTGTCATTGCAAATGTTCGTGGGATCTTGAAAAGGATGGCTAAGATGGAGTATTCCATAAATATATATATCAATTATATCAATTTGATTATCACTTAGTTTATTTAAGTGATAATTTAGATAATCTCTTAGTTTATTCAAATTGCTGTAATAAAATACCATTAGCTGGATAGAAAATAAACAAATTTATTTCTTGCAGTTTTAAAGACTGCAAGATCAAAGCACAAGCAAATGTGATATATGGCAAAGACCTGCTTTCCAGTTCCTCCATAGCAAGCACATTCCCACTGTGTCCTCGCATGTCCAAAGCAACAAGAGGTCTCTCTCAGGCTGCTTTATTCACTTTATATGCTCATCATTTTCCTCTCATCCTTCATTTGCCTTTTCTGATTTTAGTTGAGCATCCAATATTATTGCATTTTTATCTCCTCTTTTAGCATATCAATTATACTTACTTATTTACTTATTTATTTATTTATTTATTTGTGGTGCTGGGGATTGAACCGAGGGTCTTGAGCATGCTAGGCAAGAACTCTACCACTGAGCTATATCCCCAGCCCCAATTATCCTTACTTTAAATAATAATGTTTGACCTAGAGTTGGTAATATAGTTTTTAAACTAATCTAAATATACTTTTAAATCGTACTATACGACTTCATGTGTAATAAAGCCACCTTCTAAGTGTTCCAAATTTTTCTTCCTGTCTCTTTTAATGTTGTCATTAATTTAATTTATCCATATCTTATTATAGAATACATTGTAGTAGTACTATTTTAAAATTATTTCATAGATCAATTAAGAAGGAGAAAATATAAAAAATTGTATTCCATGTATTCCTTCTCTGATACTCTTTCTTTATGTAGATCTAAGCTTCTGACCCATATTATTTTCCACTAGTTTCCTTAACATATTAATCATAGTTATTTTAAATCCCGTATTTGATCTGTAAATTTTTCCCCATTCATCATGATTCTGGCTTTTGGTTTGTTGTATATAGCCTTTGTGACCTGAAACCCTAGCCTCAGCAATAAGACAGAAGAAAGGAATCAAAGGAATACAAATAGGGAAAGAGGAACTAAAACTATCTTTGATTGCAGATAACATGATCCTTTACATAGAAGATTCAATAAACTCATCAAGAAGACTTCTAGAGGTGAGAGTTTTAGCAAAGTAGAAGGATACAAAATCAACCTACAAAAATCACTAGCATTCCTCTACACCAATCATGAATCTACTGAAAAAGAAATACAGAAAACAATTGCATTCACAATAACCTCAAAAAAGATAAAATACTTAGGAATAAATTTAACCAAGGAGGTGAAAGACTTCTATAATGAAAATTATAAATCACCGAAGAAGGAAAATGAAGATTTTAGAAGATGGAAAGACCTACCATGCTTTTGGATAGGCAGAATAAATATAGTCAAAATGGCCATACTTCCAAAAGCTATCTCCACATTCAATGCAATCTCTATCAAAATACCATCAACATTTTTCATAGACCTAGATGAATCAGTTATAAAATTCATATGGAAAAACAAAACACCCAGAATAGTCAAAGCAATTCTCAGCAACAAGAACCATGCCAGAGGCATCGCAATACCTGACTTCAAACTGTTCTATAAAGCAATAGTAATAAAACCAGCATGGTATTTGCCCCAAAACTGATACATAGACCAATGGAACAGAATAGAAGACTCAGAAACAAAACCCCATATCTATCTGACCATATCTATAGTCATTTGTTATTTTATAAAGGTGCCAAAGACCTACACTGGAGAAAGGACAGCCATTTCAACAAATGCTGTTGGTAGAACTGGCTATCCATATGTAGAAAAATGGAACAAAACTATAACTCTCACCCTGCACCAAAGTCAACTCTAGATGGTTCAAAAACCTAGAAATTAGGCCAGAAACTTTGAAACTGCTAGAAAAGGGCATAGGAACAGCACTCCAACCTATGGGTACAGGTAGAAACTTCCTCAATAAGACCCCCAAAGCTCAGGAAATTAAAGCAAGAATTAATGAATGGGATAGCATCAAATTAAAATTTTCTGTGCAACAAAGGAACCCATCAAGATTCTACAGAGCGAGCCTACACAATGAGAGATCTTCACCACCTACCCATTAGACAAAAGTCTAATATCTAGAATATACAAAGAGCTTAAAAAGCTTAACACACACACACACACACACACACACACACACACACACACACTAAAAAATGGGTAACCAAACTGAATAGACACTTTTCAAAAGAAGAAATGCAAATGTCCAACAAATATAGGAAAAAATGTTCATCATCCTTACCAATCAGGGAAATGCAATTCAAAACTTCACTGAGATTCCATCTCATTCCAATTAGGATGGCAATCATTAAGAACACAAATAATAATAAATGCTGGTGAGGATGTGGGGAAACCAGAACCCTATTACATAGTTGGTGGAACTGCAAACCAGCACAACTGCTTTGGAAATCAGTGTGGAGGTTTCTCAGAAGACTGGGAATGAAACTACCATATGAGCCAGCAATAGCGCTCTTGAGCATCTTCCCAAAGGAAATGAAACCAGAATATTATAATCATACATGCATATCCATTTTCATAGCACCACAATTTACAGTAGCCACATTATGGAACCAGCCTAGATGTCCATCAACAGTTGAATGGATCACAAAACTTTGGTATATACATACAATGGAATTTTACTCAGCCATAAAGAAGAACAAAATTACACCCTTTGCAGGAAAATGGATGGAACTTGAGAATATTATGCTAAATGAGTACACCCAATCCCAAAGAACAAGTAGATGTATGTTCTCTCTTATATGCGGAAACTAGAGAGATATTTGGCAATGAGGACAACATCACACAGATGAGAAAACACTCCAGGGGAGTGATGAAGGGTGATGGGGGGAGCAAAGTCATAAAGAATGCAATAGTAGAAATAATGCTATGAACGTATACAAAATTGCCAATTCCGACCTCAAAGACTTGTGGGGTGAGGGAGGCGGTGGGGAGGGCAACAAAAGGGTGTGCATATATTTTTCTAACATTCTTTACCCCAATATGATGTAAAATTACAATGCACCCAATTAAAAAATTAAAAAATTCCCTGTTTGACAATTCCAATCTATGTCCTATTTGACTCTTGTAAGAATGAATTCTTTCTCTTTTCCCAATGTGTTTTGCCTTGCCGTTTGTCATGGATTGTAACTTTTGTTGAACCCAGATATGAAGTATCAGGTAACAGGAATTGGATTACATACTTCTTTAGTATGAGGATTTATGTTGCTCTGGCTTGAAGTAGAGTTGTGCTTAAGTTTTCCTAGAGTGATATGTGCCAGAGGATGAAAATTTTTCTCTTATTCATGCTTTGTCTCCACCATTGTCTCGGGGAGAGTCTACATTTAGTAGCTTTTTCAGCTATAATCCACTGCTATACCCTGGCATCCTATTCGTGTGGTGATAAACTGTAGAGGAAAGAAGGTGTTGTATAATCTTATGGTTAAATCTCAGTCTTTCACAGATGTTTCTTAACTTTTTGTTCCTACCTCGGTGTGACTGGAAGATTAGAGGTCTGAGGTCTGAGCGGTGATCTCCTAAATGGGATAACACTGTATTAGTCTTTCCCCCTGCAGATTACAGGAAAATCTGAGTGTATTTCACCATGGTTACTCTGTCCTTCCCTCTGCTAGACTGAAGAAGGTGTCTTTCTTTGATCCTCACAGTAAAAGACTGTGAGGATTTTTGAGGTAATGCCCATTTACACTGTGGCCCCCAGGAGTTTCTTCTTGTAGTTTACCCTCTCAGTCTGTGGCATTCAGCATAATTACCTGTCCCTACCAGCTAGCTCCCGTAGTGTGTGTTCCATGTAAGTAGATCTTGACTGTGACTTTCGGGGTTATTCGCCTCTTCGTATTTTAGGGTGTCAGTTTGTCTTGCAACCTCCGTTCTCTTACAACTCCAAGAAAAGTAATTGATTTTTAGTTTAATATTTTTTAAGTGATAAGAACCAGAGTGACAGCTTCTAAGTTCATTATATGTTGTAGGTAAAACTGAAAAGATATTTTTTGAATGAAAAAAACTAAAAATAGAAGTGGATGATATTTAATAAAAGTAAAAAAAAATTCAATTGCATACACAAATGAGTGTACTTGTGTAATGGGTCAAATTTCAAAATGACTTAAAAATACTGCCATAGAGCACTGACTTAGTCTTTTTTATATTTTTTTTTTGCCACGACAAGCATCCATACTCCTGATGCACCTATTATTTCAATTAGATTAATATAAAATATAGTATACAATATATTTGGGGTTACATGTAAATCTTGGTGTACTAACTATGAGATAACAACTTTCTCTCAGGACCAGAATTTGCAATACTCACTAAAATAATGCTCCTAAAGACATTAACTCACTTTCAACAATTGTTTTCCTCTTTATATTAAAACATAAATTAATTAATTCAAAAACACTGGTATTGCTGAGTGAAGTGGCTCATGCCTACGATCCCAGGACTTGGAAGGACTTGGAAGGATGAGACAGGATAATTAGAGTTTAAGGCCAGCTCAGCAACTTAGTGAGACCCTATCTCAAAAAAAAAAAAAAAAAAAAAGGCTGCAAGTATAGATCTGTGATAGAGCTCCCCTGCATTCAATCTTCAGTACCACAAAAATGAATGAATGAATGAAAACAAAGTAAAAAGACTAGGAAGACAAACATTTGATGAAGTAAAGAAATAGCCCAGTAGAAAAATTTACCTTATATTGAGCGCATCTATCAATGAGGCTCTGTCCTATTTTGGGTAGAAGCCACTTCCAAAGACTGTTTCAAAGAATTCTTCTCAGGGTATGTGCTGTAAGGCACTTCTCATTTCTGAAGAACCACGATATCCATGCTAAAATCAACCATACAGCTGAGAGATTGCAAATGCTGCAAGTTTAAGGCAAATGCGTCCTGGGTTTCCGTCTTTGCATTTTATGTATTATAGTTGCTGCTTCTATTGTTCCTTCTCTTTCTCTAAATACAGTATAATGATAATCAGCATATATTGAGTGATTCTTGTATTCTACCTGTTTGCGTATATGATTACAGCTATGATTTCAATGTGTCCTCGAATGTTCATGTGTAGGAAACTTAATCCCTAATGCAAAAGTGTTGAGAGGTGGGGCATTTTAGAAGTGATTAGGTCTAGGACTGGGCCTTTGTGAATGGATTAATCCTCTTATCCCAGGAGTGGGTTAGTTATCACAGGAGTAGTTTTCTTTTCAAAAGATAAGTTTGTTCCACTTTTCCTCTTTTTCTCACCCATGCAATAGCCTCTGTCATATTATAACATAGCAAGACTCCTTCCCACATGCTGGAACCTTATTCTTGGACTTCTCAGCCTCCAGAATTGGGAAAAAATTAATTTCTGCTCTTTAAAAATTACCCAGTTTCAGGTGTTCTATTATAGCAACACAAATGGACTAAGACAATCATATTAATTTGCCCGAATCTTATTAAGCCATTTCAATAACGGAGTAATTGAGTATCATAGAAGCAAAGTAACTTAGATATAGATAAAATAATGCCCTCAATAATACACAGTGAGTAAGAAGTAATGCTAAATCTCAAATTAGAACTATCTGATACCAAAATAAATGATTTTGACCACTGTCTTAATGTCTACAATTAGCATTGGGTAGAAATTGTTTTTCTCCTTAAACTAAGCTAACATTTCAATAAATAAATAAAATAGCAAAAAGTTCTAAATATAAAACAGTCAATTATCTTAAATATGTATACTCAAAAATATATATGCACAAGAATATACAAAATTTTTGTTTATTTCATAATTTGCAAAGACTATATACTCTAAGGAATATTAGAGTTCCTGAACTCTTTGTCTTAAGTACATACTAAATTCTTTTTAAGTATTTAGGATTTCTAAACATTTGTAACTTTACTACTAAGTGAAACTGGATCCCAATTTTATGACAAAAACAAAAAATAATTATCAAAGATGTATAAGAATAATTACTAAGAATATTACTCAGCTAAAAGTCTGAGAACTTAGATCTTGGGCCACTGCAATACCAGCTGTTTTTTATCACTGAGTAAAGGACTTACCATGAACCTCTATGTCCTCTTTTTAAACTATAGAATGTTAAGTTATACGATTCTTGACTCATTCTCTCCTTTCAGCTCTAAAATTGTACATCTGATTTTACTCAAACATGCATTCGTCAGAGATAGTGAATCTTCAATTTTATCGTCATCCATATATATTTCTTGCATTTATATGAATGCTAGCCACAACTGACACTTCTAATAACTCATTATTAAAAATGTAGATGATTATAGGTTTTATGTTTTAAATTTCACATACCATGAATAAATGAGGGTTATTTTTACTGAGAAAAAATTTCAACCTAAAATATTTTTCTTACTAGACTGATGTCTTTATTTTCATCTTTCTCCTGCTTCTATTTTTCAATAAATAAATTGATCACTTCCAACAACTTTCTCGAAGATGTCGTTGATTTCACACATGATCTTAAAAAAGCCAGAAGTGGAAGTAATAGAAAAAGTACCTGCGTGAGAAAATAATTATTTTTGCAGCTGTGTGAGATGTCAGACTAAAAATGGAGTCACTTATGTCAAATCCTAAAAAAAAGAGTGGAGAGGCCATGAAGGTGTATGGAGAGGGTGGTATCCTCATATTTATATTATAATAGGAACTACCATGAAAAACTTCCAAAACACAACTTTGCATAAAGAATCACAATCTCACACAAAAGTCACCCCTGGGAAGACACCTGCCAGAGCCCTTGCTGTTCATACTGGGACTGATACTGCTCTTGTTATTGATCCTTGTAGCCAAGGACAATTATTTTAAAACAACAGCTATAACCTTCCTCATTTTACCTTTGTCTTCTTTCTGCCCATGGTCTGCCATGGCACACATACTCCAGGTTACAATTCTCTGTCATTCCCAGATAAAATTATTGTTTTCAAGAGCGGTCCTCTCCACCACTCACTTGAAGTTGACATCAGTGTTTATTTAATACAATTCATGGTAAAATAGAAAAAAGATGACTACTACTCCATTCAATATGTAGAGGTAATACATCGAAGATTTGGAGAATTCTCAGATATATTTCTGTGTATTTTTCTGGACTTTTGATACTTTCATTTTAACCATATGATTTTTATAAACATGACATTTTGATCATCATTCCAATGATATTAGTTAACTTTATAACAGTCTAACTTGTATCTTTAAAACAACAATTATGTATTTAGATCACTATTCTCTGAGTCTGCAGTTCAGGTCAGGTTTATCTGTGTATGTTTTCCACTGGTCTTGGCAAGACTCAGAAAATCTGTGGTCAGCTACCAGGTTGGCTGGGGGCTGGTTGTTCTAGAGGAATTTTTCCTTGGATGGTATATTTCTACTCTAAGTCAGAGGACCAAAGTTACTGGCTTATTTGAATATTTTTTCTCCTTACTCCCCAAATCCATATTTTTGCTAATTTTGCCTTGACATATTTTAGTCAATTCTATTGAGGTGTGACTTCTATACAATGAAAAGTGCAGATTTTACGGTACAGTTTGGTTGACCTTTGATAAATGCATACACCTGTGAAAAATCATCTTAATCCAGATATGGAATATTTCTAAACCCCAAAAACTTCCCTTAAGACCTTTGTAGTCAGATTCATTCTCCCAAAGCAACCATTGATCTGAGCTCTAGCATCACAATTTAGATTTGCCTGTTTGTGAATTTAACATAAGCAGAACCATAGTGTTTGTATTCTTTTGTAGTTCCTCGATGCACTTCTGATTTCCCCAAATTCTGCTGGAGACCTACCTCAATTGCATGCTGTATAACTTACAATTTCCCCAGGGAAATTTTCATTTCTAAAATTCCCTCAGAAGCAAAAAGCCAGAAATTGTGGGGGTAAGAAATAAAAATGGGAGGATTGTAAATCTCACAGGGGTACACTTTCGCCTATGGGGAATGGATGTTTATGGATAAATACACCTTCCCCGTCTTTACTATAGACAGTTATTTTCACATTTCTCAAGGTCCGGGTGGAGTCCAGCCTGGTTCTCACATCAGCAGCCCATTCCCTAAATACTGCTGCCTATGATCTTTTTCCAAATAGATTGTCAGTAACCCATTTCCTTGTTTCAGATTTTGTGTTTGAGAGAATTTTAACTAGGACAACAAGCTGTCATATTTACAGGGAGGTCACTGTAATGTTTAATTTATGAGGCCATGAAAGTCTCAACCTGGACAGTGGCAAAGGGCTAAATGAAAGAAGATAGTTTAAGACAGGCAGCCCATGATATTTTGAAACTGATTGACTGTGGAGGAGAGAGGGAGAAAGAATATTTGAGAAGGTTAACTTGCAAAGAAGCAAGGTGAAAAGAAGTGCAGAAATGTCATATCCATTCCCAATATGGACATTAACTAATCTGACATAACAACGCTCAAGGACTTGCTAGATTTAATAGATTTAAGCATGAAACATGCAGTAAGTACTTAATTGTTTCAAAATACTGTATGAGTATGTTGTTAACTAATTATATGATAAGATATAGAAATTTTATTTATTAATTTAATTATATTGTGTTTACTATGAGCCAGGTACTATTCTATGTAACTTTATAATATTAAGCAATTAAATCTTCTCAATATTCTTATTTTTAGATTCTATTAAGATCACTCATATTTTAAAGATAAGAAAACTGAGGCACAGAAAGATTTAGTAATTTTTCCAAGTTTTCACAGTAAGTGGTAGAGCTGGGGTTTGAAACCACAGCCTTCTTACTGATCTGTATCTCGATCCTACAGATAATGGGATAATAACACTATTTCTAGTAATAATGAGACAAAAATGATTATGCTCGATTAAAAAATATGGTCACAATATTTTGTAGTCCTTCTATAAATAGGAGACTCTTTCTCCAGATCGAAAATCCAGGCTGATTCTGTAAGTTGTTTGACTAATAGGACTTGTATGAGTTGCAGAGCATAGTTCCAAGAGTTCTTGTTTATACGTTTGCTCTTCTGTAAGGAATGTAAGTTATGCCACTGACTGCTGAGAGACCAACTTGAAAGAGAGAGGACCAACCAATAGCCAACCGCAAAGCTCTAGACATATGTAAGACCATCATAAACCATCCATTTGCAGCTGAGTCACAGAAGATGGTGACCATATAACCGAGTCAAAGAAGTATCAGCCACAAAACTGTCTTGTATAAACATGGAATCTTAAGAAATAATAAATCATTTAAGCCAGTATGTTTTGAATTTGTTTGTTATACAGTGATAGGTAAACAACTCATGGTTAACAGAGAGGCCACCAATTATAAGAAGATATTCTAGCTACTGTGAACAATAACAAGGCAGTAATAAAGTTTTTGCTAAAGTTAAGAGGTAGCAATTAGGCTTCACATTGAGGGAGGGAATGATAAGATTCACACATGGAGTGTTTTAGAAGTGTCCTCCAGATAATTTCTTAGAATAGAGAAATAGTAACTGATAAAGAAATGTATGCCAATAAACCGTATGTTTAACCTTTCTATGAAACTATTGCAGGCTAACATAATAGTGTGTCTTATGCACAAAATTAATCATTTTGATGCTATAAAATAGTATAAAGAACAATAAGCATTGGTGTCAGATAAACCAGTATTATAGTACCTACATTGTGATTTACTATCTGGCTGGTTTTGGACCAGCTGCTCCAATTATTTTTGCCTCAGTTTGCTCGGTACCGGGGATTAAACCCAGGGGCATTTTACCTCCGAGCTACACCCCTGGCCCTATTTTTTATACTTTATTTTGAAACCGGGT